>OVAN01001289.1:0-42682 GCA_900406275.1 Anastatica hierochuntica | reverse complement strand
CGAATATTTTCGGGTATTTTGTGTTCGGATCGGGATATTTTAAACAAATTTAAAACGGATCCGAAACTTCAAAAATTGTAAAAAAATATGTAACGGTTCTAAAAACTAGAAAACAAAAAAAACGGATCGGAAACGGATNTAAGGATTCGATCCTTAGAATCCCAATCTAAGGATCAATCCTTAACAAATTCTATTTATTTTCTTTTCTTTTAATCTGATTTGCCTAAGAACCCGTGTCAAGGATTCTATTAAGAACCCGATTGGACATGGTCTAATTTCAGAATTTATTATAAGAAAAAGAAGCGGGAAGAGGGAAGACATGAGTGCATGGGGTTTAGAGCATGATTATCAAAGTATCTTAATGGGTTTCTTAAGATTTTTTATAACTAAAAATATTGTGGGGCCTACAAAAAAATTAAGAAACCATATCTTAAATATCCTAAATAAGAAACGTTTCTTAAGTTGGTTTTCCACTTTTCGCGGGCACCACCGCCACGTGGCGACCCGCGATTGGTGGTATTTTTTAATTTTTTTTTTTTTTTAAATCGCACAAAAAAAATTAATAAAAAATCAAAATAAGAAACCCCTAGTGGGTTTCTTTGATAAAGATGCTCTTAGAAGTTATAGGTCTCCTCTTCCTCGTGGAGGAGCTTATCATCATGACAACAAGCGAAGCTCATGTACTTCTCCATCGGACGTTGACACTCGAAGCAATTCATCTTCTCCAGAATCCGACCGCTTCGAGCAGTGATGTGGAAATCAAAGTAACTGCAAGATTTTCCAGTATCTCGGAGAACCTCGTCATGGTGGCGGTTGTACATTGCTTTGGTGTAGCCTTTGGTGGGGACGTGGCTTTTCCAGGTGCGGTCGTAGACGGTCACAGTCCTCTCTATGGCACCGTAATAAAAATAAATCAAAAATTCGATTTCAAACACGGTCCAGTAAAGGGTCCAGACTAAACCAAAATAGGATAAGATTATAAAGGTTTTCGATCACTCGTAACCCTAGCAGCCGCTCTTTTATCTCTTGTTCCAGATGGGCAAGAAGAAGAAGAAATCTTCCGATGTAATTTTTTTTTTGTTTATGGTTTTTCTTTTTAATTGTTGTTGTTAGCATTCCTTATTTGCTACCTTTGTGTTCAGGATGATGCTGAAATCAAGAAGCACAAGAAATCCCATGTAATCCGTTTCTCTTTTTCTGTTCTCATTCTTTATTCTAATATTTTGTCTTCAATTTTCAGGTTGAGGCTGATCATGCTTCTACTTCCAAGTCCTTGAAGAGTACTTTTGTTTTATTCTTGTTTGCTCAACTTATCTAATTTACATTAACCTTCTTAAACTTGTACTTTTTTCTGGTTAAAATTAATCTAATATCATATAAAATCCGTAATTAATTTATATATTTAAGACTCATATATTTATTTATAATACATATAAAATCTTTAGCATATAATTATTCAAATACTAGTTTATTTTGATTTAGTACTATTGCAATAAAAAAAAGATTTTGATTTTTGATTTTGGTTTCAATGTCTATATTTATAGAAGAAAATAGTCATTAATTGATTTTTTTTTTTTGGTTTCTATTTAGGCAAGGGCGTGTTGAAACCTTGTTCGAAATCTGAGGTTAGATCATTGACTTTATTTATAACTCTTATGATTTCATTCATGTGAGTATTTACAAGTTACTGTTCCTAGACATTATTGCAGTTTAAAGTGATGAGTTTGATTTGGGGGTTCATTTCTTAATGATTACTTTGTAATGCAATGGCAGGAAATCAAAGGAATAAAGAAATCTATTGAACAACTAACTGAAGCTGTAAAAAACCTTCAAGAAACTCTACTAACCAAACTCGATGTACTTGAGATGCTTCCATTGAAGGTATATATATGTTTCTCTTTGTTTATTCTTCGAGAAGGGCCCATTTACTTTACCACTATACTTTGATTTTAAGTCGCTCAAGCTTTAAAGAAATCGTGTGAATTTGTCCATATATAGGAGAAGGATACCCAAGAGGAAGAGGAAGAGGAAGAAGATATGGATAAATGCTCTTTTGATTGTAAAGAAGCCGAGGGAAATAACGATGAAACCATTTTCGTGAAGGGATTTCAATATCTGCGTACTAGGAATGAAATCAGGAAATCATTGAGTGGCGTTTTTGGTAAATGTGGAGCGATGATAAGGGTATTTGTTCCCATTGAGTGTAAAACCCGTGTTCCCTTAGGGTTTGTGTTCCTCCTCTAATACTTTTTTTTGTTTTGTTGTCACAACAATATATGAATGTATTTTTGTTGTAACAGATTTGCCTTGATTAATTATGAAGACGAGGATGAAGGCGTTGAGAAGGCGTTGAAATTGAATGGAAGCATGTTGCAAGGAAGGAAGCTTGAGGTGAAGATGGCCAGACAGGCAGATGCATTCTATGGTTATGCCAACTTTGCTGGTTGTGAACGTTGCCATATGTCTTTTTTTAGACAGAGTTCTAGAGAGAAGTATTTCCCCTAAAACTTGCTTATTGATTCTTTGTTTTCTTATAACTTTTGTGTTTCTAATTCATTGAATATATTGGCAGACGAGCAATTATGAGGAAAAAATTAGCCCGAATTGACCGCAAAGCCGCTGGCGAAGAGGCGTTAGACTGCAACCTTAATGCGGAGACCAAAGCCGCTGCCAAAGAGGCGATAGACCGCTACCTTAATTGGGAGACCAACTTAATGCGTTAGAGTTAGACTATGTGTTATGCTTAAATCTGATTATGTCTATCTTTTGTGTACTACATTGTGGTATTTTTACAACAAGTAGCATAGGTGACTGGTAGTTGGTAAATTAGCGTTTAAATTAAATAATGTTTTAGTGTTTTAACTTTCTTGGATTAGATAAACAAGTTGTTTTGTTTTGGTTATGAAACTACAAGAAATGGCCTTTTGGTTTATTGAAACCGTGGGCTATATACAAGAGTGGGACATGCACATGGCTCTGTCTCTGCAGGCTTTTGCTAAAATTAAGAACATGACAACTACAGATAGCAACTAAAAGTGGCAAACAAATCAAAACCGAACCAAATGTTTTTTAAACCGTTTGATTTCATTATTTATACAATCAAACCAAACAGAATAAACCGAAATTAATTATATCTATGTGTATTAATAATTTAAAATCGATATAATGTTAAATATTGGTTTCCATCTTTAAGTTGCTTTTCAACAAAAACCAAACCAAAACCAAAAGCCAAACAAAACCGAAAACCATTGATAGAACTGAGAAAAATGGAAAACCGAAACCAAACCATAAATGGAACTATTCACTCCTATTAGCAAGTTTCTTGAACATTGACTAAAATATTTGGTGAATACGAAAGTAGAAGTAGGCCCAAAAAAAATTGAAAAAGCAAATCCGCGTAGGGTAGTTTTGGATGGGAACAACTTGTGACGACTAAGTCAGCGTCAGCGCCAACTGCCCACTCCGCGGCCGCCGTGGCTGGCGCATGTGTGGGATAACTTCCTCCTTTTTGCCTAAATATTCCAATCCCGATGATGAAGCCAACAATTTAATATCATTTTCCGTTTTTCCTTCGTCTCCCTCCTCCTCTTACATTACAGTTGTTTGCCATTTGTCAGTCCGCCATGGATACTTTATCGGAATTTCTCAAGCAATTCTACATCCCTTCGTACGTCCTCTCATCGGAATCAGAATCAGAATCAGAGGCTCCCACCACTCCACCGGACTGCCCCGTCCTTGTCTTCATCAACTCCAAAAGCGGTGGTCAGTTAGGTGGGGAACTCATCCTCACCTATCGCTCTCTTCTCAATGACCACCAGGTCTTTGATCTAGGGCAAGATCCTCCCGACACGGTCCTCCGGAGGATCTATCTTAACCTCGAGAGGCTAAAAGATGATGATCTCGCTCGTCACATTCGGGAGAAACTCAAAATAATTGTGAGATACAATTCCGCAAGAAACCTTACATATTACCCAATTGGAAACTGAACTGATATTTTTGTTGTGTTTTAGGTTGCAGGAGGTGATGGAACTGCTGGGTGGCTCCTTGGAGTTGTATGTGACCTTAAATTATCACATCCTCCTCCAATTGCCACCGTACCTTTGGGTACAGGAAATAACCTTCCCTTTGCTTTTGGATGGGTGGGTTCTCTCAATACCCATTTGTTCTATTTTGTTTACTATCCACAAGCTTTTCAAATCTCCACCTCCCTTTTTTTGCAGGGAAAGAAAAATCCTGGAACAGATACGACTTCTGTTGAGTCTTTTTTGGATCAAGTCTTGATGGCCAAAGAGATGAAAATTGACAAGTATGTTTTCTTACTCACTCTGTAACTCTTGCTAAATAACTCACCGCTGAATTCATTTCTACTTTTTAAGTTGGCACATACTTATGAGGATGAAGACTCCTAAAGAAGGTTCTTGTGATCCTGTTGCACCTCTTGAGTTACCACATTCTCTACATGCCTTTCACCGTGTTTCTCCTTCAGATGAACTAAATAAGGTAATCTATCCTTTTGAAATACCTCTCTCATCTCTTGTCTTATATGGACACCCCTTCTTTTTCTCAGGAAGGTTACCACACATTTCGCGGTGGGTTCTGGAATTACTTTAGCCTCGGTCAGTTCAATGCCTTGATTTATTGAACGCAGCAGTGCTTTTCTTTTGTTAGTATGGTCGATGATCATCTTGATTATCAACTTTCAAAGACAAATGTCCTTAAAAGTTCTCTTGCGCTTATGCAGGAATGGATGCTCAGGTATCATATGCGTTTCATTCTGAGAGGAAGTTGCACCCTGAAAAATTTAAGAACCAGCTGATTAACCAGGTATCTTGCTCTCGAAGTTTATCCCGAATGCTTCCGTTTGGATTTTCTTTCACCATTTTCGAGAATGATTAGTGGGATTACACCCTTCCATTTACTGAGATTCACTCTAAACAAAAATAAATACCTTGCATTGGCTTCACATTCTGCATTCATACTGCCAGAGTACTTATGTAAAGCTTGCTGGCACGCAAGGATGGTTTTGTGCCTCTCTTTTCCACCCTGCTTCACGGTGAGTAAGGTGTAAAATGCATTTTTCTTCCAGTTTCACATATTTCATGTTTCTGAGTTTCAGGTTCCCCCACTTCTCATTCACATTTTTATTTGTTTCTGACTGAGTATTCTTAGACGTAAATTATTTCAGTGCTCCTCAACACTTTTGCTTCATCATTTGTTTTTAGTATACTGCTATAGTGTCAGCAATTGGATTTGGCGCCATTGATTATTTTCTGCATATGTTCATTGTTCTGCTTGGGTCTGGTTGTGTGCTAAACAATGTCTAATTTGAAATATTCTGCAACATCAATATAGTAACATGTAATCTAAAGCTGGCTACATATATTTTTGGTTTAAGTAGTCCGCATTTCCACTATTTTGGCTGTAACCAGGTTCCTGTTTATATACGATTTTGCTCTTTTGTGCGATTTAATGGAAAGCTCTATGGCTTCTCCTGTAGGAACATAGCTCAGCTTGCGAAGGTTAAGATTGCAAATAAAAATGGCCAGTGGGAAAACCTCCACATACCCCATAGGTAATGTTTATTAATCCAATGTAATGGTCCTGAGGGAATGTCTGACATGAAATCCCAGTATGACATTGTGGATAGCCTTGGGATTTTTTTGTGTGTTGGACTTTTAACTAGTTTTGTAACATCTCAAATGTGACAAAGAAACTTCCTAACTTCTTGCAATATGTTGTTCACGCTCAAATACAAATTATTCAACCCTGGCCTCTGTTTCTGCTCATACAGCATTAGGTCCATTGTATGTCTGAATCTGCCCAGCTTTTCTGGAGGACTAAATCCTTGGGGCACACCAAATCCCAGGAAACAACGCGATGTGAGTTTTAAAAACTCTTGACTTTAACTGGTAGCCATAAATATTATTTTCGGTATTTATCTTCTCCATGCTAAAGTTAGTATGCATATCTCGTACAGAGGGGCTTGACTCCACCATTTGTTGATGATGGCCTCATTGAGGTTGTTGGGTTTAGAAATGCTTGGCACGGCCTTATTCTGCTCGCTCCAAATGGACACGGAACAAGACTTGCCCAGGTAAGAAAATTGTACAAAAAGGAAGTGGTAAAGAGATGCATACAGATATGGTAATTGAGGGCATACAAATTATTATTTCTGTTGTGATTAGGCAAATCGCATTCGCTTTGAATTTCACAAAGGTGCCGCGGACCATACATACATGAGGATGGATGGGGAACCCTGGAAACAGCCACTACCACTGGATGATGAAACTGTGATGGTAGAGATTTCACATCTTGGTCAAGTGAACATGCTTGCAGCCCATGACTGCCGGTCTAGAAGCATGTTTGATCCTTCAACACCTCGCCATCAGGATGCTGCAGAAGAGTATGATGATAATGAAGACGACTCAGTAGCTGAAGGCGAAGAGTTTAGAAAGTTTGGTGCTGCAGATACCTTCAAGATTCCTGATGAGGTTGATTTTTCTCGCTTTAGTTAGACAGTTAGCCGTTCTCACTGTTGATTCTATGCGTTCTTCCTCTGGTTTGCAATTTGTTTTCCCTGTGTGGCATCTATATACACTTTGATAAAGGAGCCAGCTAGCAACAATTGGTTAATCTTTTTTGTTGCCTTGGCTGAAATAGCTATGTAATGTAGCTCTGCATTTTTATCGGGCAAGAAAGGGTGGGGGCACAAAATGGCTAAGCTTTAGGCTGTTAAATCTGACAAATCAAGTCTCCTTAGCCATGGAACCTTAATGCACGTTTTTTGTAGGGAGAAGACAAAAAAATGGAAGGCAGGGCTTCAAGGAGGAGGACTACATATGTTCATGGCAGCACCTAAATCTTAAACACTATCCCCGTCAATGTAACTAACTTCATACCACCTGAACTGACATTTATGTAAAAAACTCAAGTAAAACATATATACACATTTCTGAAATGTTCTTAGAAATGAGCACATATACATATCTTGCGCCAAGTACTTGCCGTTACTTGAAAAGGTACACATTTGACTGTTTAGGGTTTCCATTCAAGCAAGAAAGATGGGTTATATAGGCTATCACCCAAACATTTGGAGATTGTTTCGTTAGTTTTCTGGGATTCGGCTCTTTCCCCTCGCTTCTTCTTCTCCCTGAGTAACCACAAGTAGAAATATCCAAGTTAATGTTCTTCTGATCACCATGGATAAACAACAAGCAAACTGGAAAAGGCAGGATTTAGCAAACAATACCTCTCCACATACTCCTTGAGTAATTCCTTTGCTTGGACAAGCTTTGACAGCAGGTTGCGGTACACATCAAGGTCCCGGTCCACACTTTTCTTGTTAATATTTAGGGATGCACAAAGCTGTACCATAAGACAGAGAGGTCAAAACACAATGCCAAGCAGGGAGCATATCAATAATGTCGACGAAGCTGAAACTATTCCATCCCACATTCAGAGGCAATGCAAAGACATTAAAGAGAAAGTGTATGACCTTGTCCAAGACAGTAGGATCAGTTGCACCTGCAAGCTCAAGCAAACGAAACAGGCCAACAGCGAAGAACCTGCTGTAACTGAAGCCTTCCTTACTAGCAGCTCTTCCTGCAATGTCCTTAAGAATTGCTTCAACTTCTCCTCCGTCTCTAGAGGAAAAGTCAACTAGTGAAGTAGAAGTTTGAGTTCGGGCCCATTCCTCCATCTTCTGCGCATCAATTCTGTTTGAAGAGAAAGGCACAAATTGGTTTGGTCCAATGAAGAAGAAAGAGAGAGTGATGAGAGCTAACCGGTATTGGTCAGGGTCCTCATTCAAGGCCTCAACGTAAGCTTTGAAAATGGCATCTCGGTCCTGATCGCTCGGATAGCCTTCCATGAGCTGATCATAAACAGTGACAAAGCCAAGAGCAAAAACAGGATCGTAACGGTAAGTCTTCTTGTACCTCATCAAATGCTGCTGTACAATGAGCTCCTGCAAGACCGTGTTATAGATACTGGGGATGGGTCGCTTGTAAGCTTTTAGAAAGTTTGACTTAGTCTCTGATACAGGAGGAGGAGGCACATCTGAACAAAACAAAAAAGACAAGATTCCGAGTGAGTAAGAGCAGATCTCAAACTGATGAGTGAGTAAGTGGATTCAAGGGGGTTCACCGGAAACAGTGGAGATGCAGTGAATGCGAAGAGATGTGGTAGTCAGAGAGCGGCGAGGAAAGCTCCTCCTGCAGATGAGAATCGCGGAGGAGAGGTGACGGGAAGGCGTGAAACTGGAAATCGTGTGGGATTGTCCCAAAGCGGAAAAGGAGAAAGAAGCGATTGAAGCCATTTGGGAAAGAGAGAGGGAGCTGCCTCTGCCTGCTTGGATCTTCTTCTTCGGCTTACGACTTGGGGAGCGAGAGAGAGGCTTATCCAACTCTCACGAGTTGTCATCCACATGACACGTGTCTCTCCTTATTACTAGGCCCATTTTTACTCACTATAAGCCCATAAATAAATGAAAGACTTTCAACATTAACTAGAGCTCTCAATGCCAAACCGGAGAGCCATAAGTCTTTTTTTATCCGGTTATAGTTTTTCGGCGCCGGTGGCTTTCACGGTATGGATGCCGACTAGGTTCTTTTGTTCGTTTGTTTTTTTTTTTTTTGTTTTCCTCGATCTTTTTTATCTCGACGGTGGTGAAGATATGTACGGATGATTTCTTCGGCGATGGAGATTCATGAATGGACAACACTTCGCTAGATAAATTGGTGGTTTACGCGTTCGAGAACTCTACAATGGTGGCTACCTTTGATGTGTAATCATCTACTTTACGATGGATCTGACTTCGGTGATCTTTGTTTGGTGGTATTGGTAGTCTCTCAATTAGTTTGGAGATAGGCGGGTAAAGTTGTGTTCACTGGTTTAGTATAGCTTGTGATTATCTTCTTCTTTTGGGTCGGTGAATCATTTAGTTTTTGTACCCTCCTGTCACCATCTGATTTAGTTGAATAATAAATTTTTTCTATAGTCTTCTCATTGATTTGTTCTTGTAAGGTTAACCTTGTGTGGTTATGCATAGTTCTATATTTGGACATTTTAAAGTGGGTAGGAGTTCGATTCTCGTCCTCTCATTATTAGTTTCTCGGTTAATTGCTTTAGTGGAGTTAATTTTATTAGTTTTCTCTATCCTAGATTCCTCTCTGTTTGAATATAGGTTTTATCAACAACTTTCTCTGATTTCTCGTCTTTTTGGGAGTTTATATCTTTGCCTTTCGTACCTATGTGTGTTTTCTTTTTGTTGGCGTTAGCTTTTGTTTCCAGGGATGTATATGTTATTCGCTGGCTTCTGTCTTCGGAGAGATCTGCCGGCTTTTGTACTTGTTTTTAATCTCTAATGAAATTTATCTAGATGAAAAAAAAACTAGGGTTGTTAATGTGAAACAAAGCTTGCAGGTCGCGTCTTGTTAACCCGAATTTTATTCCACAAAAAGCGGGTTTCGTGGAGCTGGACCCACAAAATTGTGGGTTATTTATGAAAAATGTGTGGGTTTGCGGATTAATCGCGGGTTTACGGGTTACCTTTAGATTTGTTACATGACCAATACACCTTAAACCAATTTTAATCATCATTTGTCAAGACCACATACGTTAAGTCTAATCATAAAAACAAGAACATACAAGATTTTGTTGACCATGAGTTTACCCCTCGGTGTGAAAAAACTACATCTCAGGAGAGAGAAATTAGGTCTCTCATCATTTCCACTATAAATCCATGTGAATACAAGTGGTGTTCACCGGAGATTACAATCACCTTCTCACGGCTAATCACTTGGCTAATAACCAAGGACGAACTCTCAAGAACAAAGAAGAAGAATAACAAGAGAAGAGGAGATAACCATCAAGTTTACCACGAGTTTATCATTTTCTAATATACTTCTTTTTGTCACACTAGCTCCAGCTTGATTCGATTACTTCAACATTCCAAAAAAAAATTGCATTTATTTAACACAAGTTTCTGATTAAGACTTTCCAAATCTTCTTCTAGATTTCACAACATCACTTGTTTCAACAGAATTGCTCTCATGGATCTCTTCATGAGAGCAATATAAGGAGTTATATTCTTAACCTACAGATTGCTTTACGATGAGTTTCATATGTTTGATTTTCTTTGCCTTTTATGAGTTTTATTTGGTTATAGATAGAATTTTCTTTATTGTATCCTAAACTTGTTTATCTAGCTCTTAGGTTTTCGATGAAAATGTCCATTGACTTTTGGTTCCGGGAGTTTTCATATAAACTCGTCGGTTGTTAACTCTGGAAAGGATGATCGTTGTCGGCTTATTGTATTGTTTTGATTCCGCTTGTTTGAATATTATCAACCAGATGACCAAAAAAAGTGTGGACTTTCTTTTCATCTGAATAAATTTTATTAGAGCGCCAAAATTGGTACAAAAGTCGGTAGAGAACATGATTTTTTTGGAGACAAAAGCCAACGGAAAACGGATACATCTCTGGAATCAAAACTAATGTCAACATTAGTGTACAAGAGACCAAGGTAGAAACTCTCGAGAAGACAAAAGAAGTCGGAGAAAGTTGTTGCTAAAATCTATACCCCAAAAATCGAAGAGGAGCCAAGGATAGAAGAAACTAAAAAAATTTAACTCCACTAAAGTGATTAATTGAGATATTAATAATCAAAGGATGAGAATCTAATCCGGTCCACCTAATTTTCTTCCGAAAAGTCTAAATCTAGAACTATGCATCTCAACACTAGATTAGTCTTACAATAATAGATCAAGAAAAAGAGTACATAGAAAAGCTTATTATTCAAATAATATCAATCACCTCTCACACACCCAATACCACCAGACTAAGACCACGAAAGCCATATCCATCACGAAGATGATTGCACATCAAAGTTGGCCGCCATTGTAGAGTTCTAGAGGAAGTAACTGAAACGGAGGATGAGAATACCAATGTGGGTGATATGGAGGAAAAAGATTAATTAGCGCCACCTCGAGCACGTAAACCACCAATTCCTTCAGAAAACCTATTCGTGAATCTCCACCACAGCAAAATCACTCATAGAGATCTTCACCACCGTCTAGATAAAGAGGGCCGAGGAAAACAGAATAAAGAAAGAGAATCAAACAGACATGAGTTTTTAAATTGAGATTAAAAAAGAATGAATTTTTATTCGAGTCAAATCAACAACAAAATTTTACAAAATAGCCATTTTAATCTCGAATTATGGGTAACTATGTCATTTTAACTTTGAAAAAGTTAACGGTTAAATCTAACCAGTCATTGACTTTCTTATTATCTAAAATGGCATGGTCAACGTAAAACGAGAATCAGAATGATTAATATTTTAAAATTGAAACTTCTATTGGCGTGAGTGTTCATGGATTTTTGACTTAATTTGAGAGCTTTTTCAATCAAAATTTATTAAAATGATGACCTACACCAATAAAATTGGATTTTCAAAATTTTATTTAAAGATAAAGTTAGTAGTTTCAAGTTTATATGGTGTGGAACTTTTATTAGGGAAATTACATATGGTAAGAAAAAAACAATATTAGCAACAATATCCACCCTAAAAAATAATAATGACAAAAATTGACCATTCTCCTCTTTTTCTTTTATAATTGTTTCAAATGATTCAGAATTATTTTTATAAAATACCTCAATATTATAAGTCGACAAAAAGAAATTGAAGTTATTTTCCTCCAACAGTGAAACCCTTGGCGATTTCTTAGACGATCTCGTTCTTTTCTGGCCGGCGATCGTCGGTGTCTTTTTATCTTTCGTATTAGTCGGCTTAGTCACCCCATTCTTCTTTTTCAACTTTTTGTGGCTTCTTGTTGGCTCGGTTTGCACTGTTCTCTGTTTTGTCATCTTCCTTATTTTGAAACGATGAAGCGTGTTTTGGTGTTTCGAGTCAATCGAGTCTCGTAGTTGAAAACTTAGAAGAAGGTGGTGAGGTTGTGAAGTTCTTTTTCCTTTCGCTTTTTCGGATGTAGGTTTTTTGAGATCGAAAGAGGTGATGCTCTTTACGAAAAATTTTATTGTCTTGGATGGCAATTTGTGCGACCTAGTTCTCCTTCCATGTTTGTCATGTGTCTTCCCAGCTCTGTCTTGTGGTTTCGTTCAATCTTGCTTGGTTAAGGTTTGGGTTGGTTCGGTTTTGACCTTAGCCGCTCGTATAGTGTGTCCTTCGGCGTGTCTTTTCTCTGTTGCTTAGAGTGGGTTTTCGGAGGTGAGAAGTATTACTATCCTGGAATTAGACCAACGGGTGGTGTTCGGAAGCTTTGTCTTCTTTCTTTTTTTTAAGGTTTGTCTGAATTCATTTTCAGGAATAGTTGATCGAGCTCTAGTTCGTGATGGCAAAGAGTAGTCGAATGTTAATCCTTGCTGCTTCGACTACCGTGTTTGTGAAGGTAACTGCATCCCGTGGCTTCGTCCGTTTCGAGGCAATATTATGGATGTCGGATTACTCGTGGCTCTCCCTGGAAAAATATGAAGAGTGCTCCTTCGCTCTCCAATAATTGCCTCTTAGTGCCTCATTTCATTCCCGTCTTACGCTCTATTTGTTTCCACTTCTGATTTTAGTATACTTCTTATGGAATGATCGTATTTAAATGGTAGCTTCTATCGATCTCAAACTAGTTGTTTAATTATTTGCCTCCCTTTTGTTTGTTAGTTTTGACTGACTTCAGGGGTGAAACTTTAAGCTGGTCGGCTGTTTGGCTCCGGAAAGACCTCGACTTTTGCCAGCTTCTTGTTTGTAATCCATTAGATTCATAATCGCCGAATAATCAACAAAAAAAGAGACCGGAATCGGCTAAGGAATCAAAAATGTACAAACCATACAACTAATCATCTGTATATATTATTAGTTATGCTGATCATCCTTGTAGTTGGATTCAGGAAAATGGTAATCATCCCAGAAAGCACTTCCAGGTCCCCACTCCTCTGGAATTGCATTCAACCATTCTTCAGCCCATCCCTTCTCATCCTCTTCTCCTCTCTCGCTTCCACTTTCTTCTTGAGTTGTCTCTTTCTTCTTGAGAAACCTCTCGGGGAAATTAAGCCTGGCGCTCTCCCCCCTCAGCTTGAATGCCTCCCGATCATAAGCCATGGCGGCTTCCTCTGCTGTATCGAAGGTGCCGAGCCAGAGACGCGTTCTGTTTCTTGGCTTACGGATCTCCGCCACCCATTTCCCCCAATGGCGCTGTCTGACACCTCTGTACAGCTTGGTGGCGCTATAAGGTTGTATTAGCGGCTCATTTTCTTGTCTTAGCATGTTCGTCATCGTCATTATTCCGCTTGGGCTCAGCTTCAGTATGTCTCTCCAGTACTCCAACATATGATGTTGCTGTTGTGCTAAAAATGGTTGAGGACCAAAGGAGATCATTTGTTGCTGCTGTGTTGGCCATGAGGGGCCATTCGGCTGCAAAAATTGTGGCTGATTTTGAATCAATGGAGCAAGGGAAAAGGGAAATGTGATTGTTGGCGGCTCATGAGAAGAAAGCAAATAAGGATTATGTCGGTCAAGGCTCCTCGTCTTCCTAAGACTTGTTTGGGATGTTGAGGAACACAACTCTTTACCCTTCCCAAAACTAAAACGGAGCTCATCCTCCAATTCCACCTCGTCTATTTTCTCAGCTTCCTTAATGGACTTGCCCTTGTTCTTCTCACTAGCCATATATATATATATGACTCGGTGTCAAGAGAGGATGGTAAGTGGAAGACGTTGAAGAGAAGGGGAAGTCTTTGGAAAAACCTAAAGCAGAGCAAGAGCCGGAGAGACTGATAGAATATATTGTGTGTTTATGAAATATTTCCCCCCTTTTTATAAAATCAGAGCCGAGAAGATGTTGACATAATACTCTCTATACCCTCTCTGTTTTTTGGACGGCGAAACATTCTTCTTTTTCTTTTACTTTATTAATAACTATTTTATAAACATGTGCATGCACACATTGGTGATAATATGGTCGGCTAAGAATGACATGAGATGAGTATGAGATTGAACCATTTGATTACGACGTAACGTGTATTTAAGTAAAGCTTATTACCATCATCTCTCCAAGGTTAGCACTTAGAGGTCAAAGTCAACTTTGACTTTCTTTTTAATATTCTTATTTTTATGAACCCCCACCTACAAAAGACATATACACAAGACCGACCAAGCTTGAAACGCACACATAAACAAATATATAAATATCTCATTTAACATAAATTTTTGTTTCACAAATGTGTTTCTTCAACCAACCCAACAGAAAATATCTCAAAGATGGGGAGGCAGAAGCCGTTAACTTTCGGCAGAAGAAATAAAGAAACACAAAGAGAAGAAGACAAGAGAAGAGAGAAAAGGTTTGGTGTCAGTAGAAGAAGTCAACAGCTTAAAGCTTAAAAGTCGGTGAAAGAATGGGTCAGCTCTCCAATCATACAACCTAGTCCGCTTCATTCAAACAAAAACAAACCTGTTTTCTACTTTCATTATCCATTTAATATTTTTAGTGTTCTTAGTCAAGATATTTTAACGTGGAATATGTCATTCTGCTACAAAGATCCGTCTCAACATATATTTTTGGTTCGTTTTTGACCAAGCGATTTTGGTTAATTTTACGGTGGAATTTCATACCAAATTGATCATCGAAATGATCGGATTATGGTCACGAAATAATTGTCGTAGCAAACACTATAACATAGATTTTTTTTGGTCACGAAAGAAAAATTTATTAAATTTTACGGATTGAAGAATCATGAGCACAAAGAGCGCGATGCGCTAGCGAATCAGCTAAAAAAATTCGAATATCTTGGAATAAAGGAAACAAAAAATGACAAAAAAGGAATAACATTGTTTATTCATACGTCAAAATCAGAATTTTTTTTGAATGAGAAATAAAAGTTCATGTGTTGTTTGTAAATCATAAATTGGAATAAATATAAATAGTCCCACATTGGAAATTAGAGTTGATGTTCCTTTCCTATATTAAATGGGAAAACTATAAGAAGATTTCAAAGACTTAAATACATTATCTTCTACTTCGGATACTTTTCCAACTTTGTCGGTATATACAAATTTGGATTATTTTTTTTGGAGGGTCCCTTTGGAAGACCACATACTTAGTTATCCATGGATCCTTTGATATATCTAGAAAACCAGAAATGATAAGATTTTTAATAATCATGACTTCGATGTCCAACAGTTATTGGCAGTCATGTAGAAGGAGGCAGCACTCTAGGCGGCTCACGAGGAAGAGGTGATAGACGAGGAAGAGGATCCATATCATCCTTCTTCTTCTTTCTTCTCGCATCCCTTAATGGCATGTTCAAACTCGTTTTATAAGACATTGGTGATTCCTTGGTTTCATGGAAGTCCAAAAAACAATAAGTAGTCTCCAAGTCTTCTGCATGGGCTGAATATTGCAATCCGTCTATTATCTCCGATGAATTGGTATGGCTCATTCAATTCTTTGTTGAACTTAAGATAGATTTGGTGAAGCCAACTCTTCTTTGGTTTGACAATACACATGCTATACACATTGCTAATAATCATGTTTTCATGAAAGAACTAAATACATCGAAAAAAATTGCCATAATATTAGGGAGAGGTTATTAGCAGGTTTGTTTAAGCTTATGCATGTAAAATCAGCTCACCAACTTGCATATACTTTCACAAACGCAATGTATCAAACTCCATTTCATCAGTTGATAAGTAAGATGGATCTTTTTAATATTTTCGTCCCATCTCGAGAGGGACTCTTAATGTAGATTGATTTTACATTTATGGTTTATGGTTTGGTTTAGCCATGGTGAAGTTTGTATATAAACCTCTATCTACAGTTTCCATAGTTTATTTGGTAATATCCTCAATATATTAACTTAGGGTGTAGTCTTAAATAAACTCAGTTTCCATTAAACGACCATCCCCTTTTATTTCACCGGCTCTACGGTTTTGGCGTGATCTTGTGGTCATTAATGCTTTGTTCAACTCATTAAATACTGATCACATGTTCGTTGGGATGAAACCATGCTTATTACACAGCTGTGGAACCTCAAGGTCAAGAAAAATGTTGATCATGTCTATAATAAACACATTAATTTAACTATCCTTAGTCTTACATTTGATTGTTGGTTTAGTTGGTACGTCTAGTTTGCTGTTTACTATACGCAAGTGTGCAGCTACCATTATGGTTCATCTTCGCTTTTTCAAATGTTTATGCCTAAACGATTTCAAAGCTAAAACTGTAACGTAGTACAAATTACTAAGTTTTATTAATTAGTAGTATATATTTTTATCTATCAATGATGGCTTAAATTATCGTAACTAAGATGGTTATTTATTGATTATTTGTTGAATAAGAATATTAATATGGGGTCATTAATGAAGGTCACACAAAAGAAGGGTCATAGAGAGGAAAATTGAAGGTGATTGCATACAAAAGTAGGTCTCTCAGTTTTGCACAGAGGAAGCTCATGACACTCGGCAAAGGCAGCACGAATGAAGTTCAAGTTTTTTTAATTAGGCTTCACATACAACATCTCCTCAATTAATATTTATAACATTTCATTATATATATATATGTTGGATCTTGTTTTCATCATGTGACTCTCCTCTTATCTACCGTGAGTCTCTTCAATTTCCCTAACCTCATTGATCCATACATATCATATATACCTTGTTTCTCGCCGTACCACTACCACACACACACACACTACTTCATCTTTAATTTGCAACTCACAAATATATCATGAAGTCTCTTCTTCTCCTTGCCTTTTGCCTCTCTTTCTTCTTCGGGTCTCTCATGGCTAGGCATTTCCCAGCACAACCCTATCCAGGTCTCCCTCTCACTCTCCTTCTCCATACACTTGTTTCACTATCTTCAAACTCTCTAACCTTTTTAGTGTTTATGTAGGTCATCATCATCATGTGAGGACGACGACAACGGGGACAATGAAGCGCGGGCATAGGAGGCCGGACACGGTGCAGGTGGCTGGGTCAAGGTTGCCAGACTGCTCACACGCGTGTGGCTCATGTTCCCCATGCCGTCTTGTGATGGTTAGCTTCGTGTGTGCATCGCTAGAAGAGGCTGAGACGTGTCCTATGGCTTATAAGTGCATGTGCAACAACAAATCCTACCCTGTCCCGTAATCAGCATCGTATGTGCGCCTACTAATACTATACTTTTAGTTATTATCTAGTCTTCAGCTTTCCTCATACGTTTAATTTTGTCTTCATTTTTGCTTCTCCTTGGTACATGACGGATGTGTACGTATAAAGATGCATTTTTACGTCTCTTCCCTTTACATTTCCATATGATTCCTCCACAACATGTTTGAAATGAGACTTAAGTGAATCAATCAGATGCATTTAGGCTAAATGAAAACCCAACTAATTGAGTGAATTGACCAGAGCAGCACTCAATATTATGCTATCAACAATTGGGGGCTCGTGTTTAAGACTCCAACGACAANGAAAAAAAAAAAAAAAAAAAACCAAGTAAAGAAAGACGACGTTGTTGCCACCAAACTTTGGAGGCTATGTAATAATGAGCCACTCCTCTCTTTCTCACCATGTATCTCCCTGTTTTCAACCGTATCATCCCACCTACGTTAAATGTTTCCATGGTTAGTTCGATGTTTCACTATATATACATACACACACACACTCTTCACATTATCAAACACACTCTCACAAACAAGCTTCAACGTTTGTGTTTCCTCTCTACAGAAGAAAACACATATAATGGCTTCTTCCTTTCTCACCTCCCTAGTCACTGTCATGCTGTTAAGCCTACTCCTTGGACCTGCTGAGCAAGTGAACGGACTACGTCACATTCCCAAGAAAACCACTGACGTCAAACACCCTGACTTTCTTGTCACCATTGAGCCCCGACCAACTGTTCTCATCCCCGGTGTTGGAAGGTTTTTGCTACCTCCCAAATGTAAGAAGCCACTCTACCCTTACAATCCTGTCACGGGAGCACCCCTTACTGGCCAAAGCCCATCATATGGCGGTGGACAAGGAGGCGGAACTCACACCCAACTCCCTGGTGGCGATGATACACTTGTGCCCAACCCCGGATATGAGGCTCCAACCCCGACTGTTGGAGGTGGCCAAGTTCCACCAGTGCCACTACCCTGAGTTTCTTCAGAGTCTCAACAAATAAAAGCATTTCTTAGATGTTTTACCTTGTGGGTGATTAGATGTTTGATTCAGAGTCATATGTTTGTCATCTCCATTGTCTGTATCTCTCTATAGAGAGAAATCTTGTCTCATGTGTCTTGAGTTTATGTCTGTGAGATGAAATGTAGAGCATTTCTTTACAATGCTGCTGTTATAAAATAATCGAAAGTGTTTAGCAGGAAGATGTAAAGACTCCTCTCACAAGGATACTAAATGCATAAAAGTAGACCATCAAAATTGAACACCAAAACCACTCAATCCTAAAATACGAATGAACAAAATGGAATCACACTATACCTTGGAAAGAGCAATATAATGGATTTCTCAAAATCATCTTAGTGACACGAACATTTCACACGAAACTTGCTGAAACAAAGGATACGGAGAAGCCATGGTTTCCAGTGTTTGAGGGGCTTTATTCAGAGCAGAGATGGGGATACCTGCAGCCGCCTGGATCTAGTGGCGGCCGTCGCAGACGGTGTGAAGCTTTTAACTTTCTTCAACTTCATTCTTCTTTCTTGATAGACATACAACCGAACCAAATCGGAAATTATTTGTTTTGGTTTGGTTTTGGTTTAGAAAACCGGCTCGCAACAGATACTATTAAACACTTAATCACACACAACACCCTCTTTCCCCGAATTTCTTCGTCTCCCTCTCGCTCTGTAGATTGATCGGATCTGCTGCAATGTCTTCCTACCATTCTGACGACGCCGAGATTAATCCTTTTGCGGTAAGCTCCTTTCATGATTCATCATCATCGTCATCATGGATTCATTGGTGAGGGTTGGTGGGGTTCCACTTTCGTATTCGGCTGTCTTTTTTGTTTTTTTGTTCGAATCGCATTGGTTAGATCTGCTTCTTCTCTTCTTCGTTTCTCAGATAATGTTATTTGATGAATCGCATTCTTAGATCTATTTTTCGGAAAAAATGTAACTGTTATTCTACTGCTCTTCAACAATTTTCACAGCTGCCTCTTTGTGTTCTTTTGATTGCATTTGTTTTTATAATCATCCCTGTCCATGATTCTCATGCATACTGTTTTGTTTTGAATTTCCAGAACCCTACTGGAACAGTCCCAGCCGCAACCTCTAAACTTTCCCCTCTTCCCCCTGAGCCCTATGACCGTGGTTCCACAATTGATATTCCCCTTGACTCTCTTAAGGTATTTTCTACAGCCCCACCAAGTTTTATATCCCTTTGACCAATTCATGTTTTGCCAACTTCTAGGATCTGAAAGCTAAGGAGAAGGAACTCCAGGCTAAAGAGGCTGAACTGAAGAGACGCGAGCAGGTACTCTTTCATTTAACCCCCCCCCTGATGTCAGTTTTGCTTGAACCAACGCTGATTAATTTTCAACTAGTTTCCTATCATTTTCAACTGTTACATTGGTGAAATCAATTATGTTATAATTTTCCAGGATCTCAAGAGGAAGGAAGATGCTATAGCACAAGGTATCTTTTTCAAATTTTATCCCTTGTACAAAACCCTGACATTTTGTTAAATTCCTTGTGAAATTCTCATGCTCTTATCTTCCTTTTGATAGCTGGGATTGTGATAGAAGACAAAAATTGGCCACCATTTTTTCCTCTCATCCATCATGACATTGCGAATGAGATACCCATTCATCTGCAGAGGATCCAATATGTTGCATTCACATCATTGCTCGGTACCTAATATGGTTTTCTGTTTCTCAAATGAGCAAACCAACCTGCAACTGCAAAAGATGTGGATTTCTTAGTTATCTCTGGTTGCAGGTCTTGTGGTGTGCCTTTTGTGGAACATTGCAGCAGTTACCACCGCATGGATTAAGGGAGAAGGTTAGTCTTGGAACAGTTAAGGAAGTTGCCCAAGTAGATTGAGCCTGTGTGATGCTAATCTGCTGACTCATGTACTTTGGTGTAGGTCCAACAATATGGTTTCTAGCTATTATCTATTTCATATCAGGGGTTCCTGGAGCATATGTTATGTGGTATCGCCCACTTTATCGTGCAATGAGGTATATGGCATATCAAGACACCCTATGATTGTTCTTTTCTAATATTGTACTCTTTGTGGTGTGGTCCTTTACTTTTTATTTTAAAAAAGAAAGCTAAAGTTCCAGATAGCATCTCAAGATTCAAAAGTTACACAAGATAAAAGTGAAGTGAGTGTTGGGTTGATTTGGTTGTGTGCAGGACTGATAGTGCTCTGAAGTTCGGGTGGTTTTTCATCATGTATCTGGTGAGTTTTTGATTGGATTAGCGAAGTTTTTGTTGGACACGTGAAAGAAAAAAATGGAAAAGAGAGTAAAATTTCAAAGCGTAAATGCAGTTTCACATAGGGTTCTGTGTGTTTGCGGCGGTAGCTCCTCCAATAATTTTCAAGGGAAAATCGCTGACGTAAGTAACGAGTTAGTTTCTAAAATACAATAAAAGAAAGAGGTAAGAGTAAGCTGAGGTGGAACCTTGTGTTATGCAGAGGGATATTGCCAGCCATAGACGTGCTGAGTGGGAATATCTTGGTCGGGGTAAGTTGAAAGGTTTCGGATTACCAATATATATTTTTTAAAAACTGTTGTGAGTTTGAGGTGGGCTAACTTTGGTGGGGGCAAACTGTAAAAAATGTTGCAGATATTCTACTTCATTGGATTTGGGTTCTTCTGCCTGGAGTCACTCGTGAGCATATGGGTTATTCAGGTTCCCTCCCTTCCTCTCTTGAATGTATCATATGGGTTAGTTAACGAAATTGTTTTGTAACGTTTGTGTGTGTGTGGGAAGCAGCAAGTGTACATGTACTTCAGGGGGAGCGGGAAAGCAGCAGCGATGAAACAGGAGGCAACAAGACGAGCAATGATGGCAGCTCTCTGACCTGACCCCAGTAAAAAAGAAAAAGATAACATAGAAACAGTGAAACAGATCCTCTCGTCTCTGCTTCTTATACTGACTCAGCAACTCACTCCTCATATTTCATTTGACTAAGATTGGTTACAGTTAACATAGTATTTTGTTATAATTCATCTAGAATGAACATTCTCAACAATGTGGCCAAAACCCAAACTATGAGCGTTTGACGTCAACAATTGGCTCAGTGCGTATGGGTAGACATTACAACAGGTAGTTTGGTTTGATGCAATGAGAGAGTCAACATTGGTTAATGTTGGGAAATGGGCACCTAATTATTAAATAGAGAGGGAAGCAGTTGAGAGAATAGAAGATGTTGCACAAGTGGAAGTGGTGACTTTTTTATATTCATAACATTCAATGTCAAAGAATTTTATAAAGAGTATGTGAGAAAGAAAGTCAGCTGTATCGACACGCGGCGAAGATCCAAACGGCTGAAATAACTTCCCTAAACTGCTATTTAAGTAGACACTTGCTACTTGAAGCACCATCTTCTTAACACATACACAATCAACATTCAAGGAAAGAATGGCCATCTTCTGTTTCCTTGTAGACCAGCGGAAACAAGTCCGGGGAAAGAAGCCCGCGGCGGGGTTATGCTCGAGGTGCGGAGGAGGAGCAGTGGTTGCGGACATGAGAACCTCCACTAGATTCTGTGGTGTTCCCTTTTACCGCAAAGCTTGGAAGGCTATCGTCTGTCATTTCTGCGGCGCTGTGCTCAAGTCTTACCACTGATGAACCAAAATGTCTTTTATTGTATTCAACAACAAAAGCTACTTGCCATTACTCGTAGAGTAGTAGCTAGTGCGTTTGTTATTCATTTAAAACTTGTAATTTTTTTTATTCTTGTTTTGTGACTAATGCAAGCAAGAGTGATATCTGATATGTATGTACTTTTTTGCATGATCTCAAGTATGGTAAGAAGACATAAAAAAGTAAGAGAGGAGACATGAAAGCAAAATGAAAACACCGACCCACTACACTTGGTTTACAGCTTTCACCATTCAATGCTCTTCTCTTTCTCTTTCGATGATTGATGAAGGAAAGAAGGCAAACATATATAAATAAATAAGTAGGACCCGACTAAACAATATTGGGCCTTCAGGCCCAAAAGTGATAAAAGGCCCATTTTCTTTCTTTCTTTTACCCTAAACTAACTGAATTGGGAAACGTCAAATCTCCTTCTTCTTCTTCTTCTTCTTCTTCTTCTTCGAGATCCACAGATTTTCGCCGATGATGAGTTCCGCCGCTGGCGATGAAGATTTTCTGGATTTAATATTGCGGCTAGAAGATACTCACTTACGGCAAGGCTTCGATGATGGTTACGCAGCTGGCCTTTTGTCCGGCCGCCAAGACGCTCGTCATCTCGGTTTGAAGCTTGGCTTCGAGACCGGTGAGCTCCTTGGTTTCTACAGAGGTTGCTCCTCTCTCTGGAATTCACCTGCTCTTCGTCTTCACTTCTCTCCTCAGCTCCGTAAGCATCTCTCTGATTTCCAAGCCCTGCTCGATCAGTTCCCTCTCTTTGATCCACAGGACGAATCCAAAGACGAGATCAAGGATGATCTCAGGCTCAAATTCAACATCATTTGCGCATCTCTCGGCATCTCCAAGAAACAATTTGAGTACAAGGGATACCCCAAGCCATCTTCCAATCTCGACTTCTAGACCCTTTTACTTTCCTTGTAATTTCCTTAAGTTTCTCTCTTTACTATATATATATATATGCGTTATGCTTTATGCTTTATTGGTTTGTGGCCACATATCTAAATGTGGTGGATAATGCTCATTGCCACTGCTTCTTTTACCCACCACCATTGAATTAACAACAACAAACTCACCCACATATTTGTATAGGTTGTTCTTCTCGGAGGAGATGTTGAGGAGAGAAATGCTTGGTTGTTGCAAAGTTTACATATCTGAAGCTCGGAATAAGACTGCCCTTGAAGCCATCGAGAGAGCTGCAAACCCTTTTCCACCTGCTGCTATCGTCAACAAGTTCGAAGACGTTGCTTATGGCAGGGTTGGTTACACTCTTGTATCCACTCTACCTCCTGGCTCGTCGTCTTCCTCTCCCCTGAAGAATGCTGTGTTTGCAATGGTTAAGACTGCGCTCGACACTATCAGTCTAGAGTTGCATTGTGGATCTCATCCCCGGCTTGGAGTGGTCGACCACATTTGCTTTCACCCCTTGTCTCATACCTCCATGGAACAAGTTTCTGCTGTTGCCAGTTCCTTAGCAATGGATATCGGCTCTGTTCTTCAAGGTGGGTACTTTAATTCCCAAGTTTAGTTGTGGGTAGAGTTATGCTACTATGTCTATATTCTCGCATTATCATCTAGGAAATGGAATAGGGAAGTATTTGTAACAATTGCCATATGAGGATGATTTGTGGAGTAATCAAATTGGTCCACCCTGGTGCAGTTCCTACATATCTATACGGAGCAGCAGCAAAGGAGCAGTGCACGTTGGATTCGATCAGAAGGAAGCTGGGGTACTTCAAGGCAAACAGGGAGGGACATGAATGGGCAGGTGGGTTGGAGCTGGAGGTCGTGCCGGTTAAGCCAGATGCGGGGCCACAAGAGGTAAGCAAAGCAAAAGGGGTTGTGGCGGTTGGGGCGTGCGGATGGGTGAGCAACTACAACGTGCCAGTCATGTCAGGCGATCTCAAGGCGGTGAGGAGAATGGCGAGGAAGACAAGCGAGAGAGGAGGGGGATTGGGTTCAGTGCAGACAATGGCGCTGGTGCACGGGGAAGGAGTCATAGAAGTAGCATGTAACTTGTTGAATCCGAGAGAGGTAAGTGGAGATGAAGTTCAGGGACTGGTGGAGAGGCTTGGCAGGGAGGAAGGTGTGGTTGTGGGAAAAGGATATTACACGGATCATACACCTGACCAGATCGCTCAAAGGTACAAGGACTTGCTCATCAATTCATAATAATGCCATTACCGATTGGCTGTTTGTTACTGTACATAACCCTTTCAATCTTTCTACTTAGAAAAAAAAAAAGTCAAAAACAATACGTATGATGTTGTAATTCTGAGAAGGAATAATTGCCGACAGCCCATCATTTATACTCCCTCCGTCCCACAAAGACGTATGATGTTGTAATTCTGTCCATGACTTTTATTTTATTAGAGACGGTCTTTTTGTTATCTCTTTCAAAGCCCCTAGCTATAACCTAAAAGATATACAACCCTTTTTGAGTTTATTTGGGTTTCATTTACATATCTTCTCTCTATCCGACTACTCAGATCAAATTACATTCAAACCCCTGAGAGAATGTGGGTTTAGGAGATTGTTCAGCGAGGAAGAGGTGCAAGAGATAAGTGGAGTCAGTGTGGGAGATGATTACGTGGAGGTGATGTGTGGTTGCACCAGCCATTGCTACGCTTAGGGTTTTCTCCAAGTCACTTGCCACCAAGGTCTCCTCTTTCTTTCATCTATCTACTATGCCTATCGGATCACGTCTTTAGATTATACTTTTGCATGTTGCTTCCATCATAACCTCACATTGCCTTCAATTGGTTTAATGTTATATATAATTTACTCCAAAGTGCAAGTTGACAGCTTTTGATTAATTGCTATGATTGATGGTAGACAAGTTAACACCTGCTGCCTTCGAGAAGCATTCTGGTAGAGAAACCTCTAGAAACTGGAAGAGAGGCTGCACTCGTTCTCTGTCCTGCAGAGGCTGCACTTCCTGTGTCTGTTTCGGCTGCCATCTCTGCCGTTTCTCTGATTGTAACTGCCAAACTTGCCTCGACTTCACCACCAACACCCAACTCATTTGACTTCATTTCTCAAACTTAACTTGATTCTTCTTTCATAAAACAGTTTGTTACGCACACATTTATTATCTAACTGGTGAGACCGGGTAGAGTTGAAATTGGAAAGCTAATGTAAACCTCACTAAACACACACAAGGCCAGAGTTCGACAACGATACTAATGTCCCATTAGGTAGCAGTGCCGAGACAAAAACAACTTGGATCAGCCAACATGACGGTCGAGAACCAAGAAGACTGAACAAGGTACAGATGGGGGGCGAGATACCTTCAACAAAAACTGACACGCATACCAGACAAATGGAATGAAAAAGAATGCAAAGTAAAATGACAATGCTTTCCCTTAAATCTTATCCCGTGCGGAGATTATGAAAACACAAAAAATGTCAAGATTCATCCATCACAAGTGATGTATATTATTTTTCAACCGGAAACACAGAGGCTGACAGAACTAACTGCAGGCTGGAATACAAGACCAGTCACATCCATATGGTGAAACAGAAAGCAAAACGAAGTTCATTGTGTAGCCTCCACAGGCTTCTTCTGCAACGACGAAACAAACAACATATGTAATATTAAGGGAGGAAGACAAGACACAACGGCTTTTATGAAAAAGGAAGAGGAGCAAGTGAAAGAACCTCATCTTTGCCCCCGGAGAAGAGCTTGTATCCACTGTAGAAAAGCAAGCCCCAGCCGGAGAGCGAAATAAGCACAAACTGCAGTTGTTGTGAGGGAATCATCAACTCAAATCAGCTTTGGATTCACATAAAAGTTCCACAAGAAACAGAGAGAAAATGAAACGTACATGCTCCTCTTTCCAGTTTCCTGGGTTCGTCGGCTGTTTCCAGAAGTCAACCTTCGTAGATCCATGGTGCTCTACAAAGTAGATAATGTTTGTTCAAAATCGACATTCGTATCTACGATACAGCTTACAACCAAGGATAACAAACGATTGATTTCAAAATCTTAGCAGAGTATTGGTAACATTTGTTCCACAGGGATTCGGATCTGAAATGTGCCGAAGAAATTCGTTCGGAAAACAATCATAGATTAAAGCAAATGTGGAAAGAGGGAGTACCAGCGGCGCCGGCGAGACAACGACGCTGAGCAACGGAGGCGGTGGGGGCACGAGCAGATGGGATCTGAGCTAGGCTCATGGCTCGGCGGGCAAAGGACGCCATCGATGTCGATTTGTGGAGGATTAGGGTTTTCTAGAGGATCTGAGAGACTCCGCAAGTTTGGTCAAGGAAGAAGAAGAAGATCGAACATCAATCAAGTGCCGATATGATTTGTCGTTTCAGGATCAAACGCTGTCGTTTTAAATAATTGGGCCTTTAGGCCCATTAGCTTTTTAAAAAAGGCCTCAAAATTCGGCCCACCTTACAAGCACTCCGTCTTCTTCCTCCACACCACAAAGGGGACTCTGTAATCGCCAAACGGAGATTTCTTCAGCAGCCGCCGTACAAATCTAAGTATGCCCTCTGGTTGCAGTATCAGGGTTCTCTGGATAATCAACAATCAGGATTCTGTTGTCTTCTCCAGGTTTGTTTCAACACCTTCATCTCATCCAATTGTTCAACATCTCTCTCTACCCTTAAATTTCTCATTTGATTAGGAGGTTTCCGGTCGTCGAGAAACAGTGGCGCTCCGCTTTCAAGGCGGAAAACGCTGCCAGTGGCTTAGATCTTCCTCGTCTTCCCACTGATCAGCAACTCGCAAATGCTTTTGCTCGAAGGAAGAGACGGTACGCTTTCGCATTGCTTCTTCTTTTGTAGAAAGACTTACTAAAATGTTTGTGGTAATCGAATTAGGGAAGGCTCTACTCGTGGGTATGGCATTCGTGTGGCTCAATCCACTAAAGGATCGGACTCTTGGGTTGATGATCCCATCGCTCGTCATATTATCAGCCTTTCCTTAACCCAAGAAGACGATCAGGAAGAACCTAATAGCAATATTCTCTGGCCCATTGTCCTTCACACCAAAGGCCTCTACTCCATTCTTGTCCTGCCTTTGGTGGAGCCAAGGGAGATGATGGACTACGTCAACTTATGTAGGAGATCTGATTGCGGACCAGCTGTCGGTGAAGATCTCAGTTTGTCATCTCTCTTGCTTAACATTTCATCCATCACTGGGTACTTATAACTTCACCTCCTTTCTCAAGGTTATGTCTTTGCTTTCCTTTTCTTTTTGTTTCATATGCGTATGAGATCGAGGTTAGGAATCATTTTGTGCAACCAATGGTAATGCCTGAGTTTGCATCTTTCAATTTCTTGGATAATCTAGAGGCTGTTTCTATGCTTTCGATTTCTTACCAGCCACATTGTCTCAAAGGGATGTTCAACCTTGTGGTTTACACTCATCTTTTCCCACTGCTTGATTGCATTTCTTGCACATGTTGTAGGGCTTTCATGGTTGCTCATGCCTTTGGTGACATTATTTCTGGTGATACGGTGGAACCTGAAGTTGTTGTAAGTGCGTCACCGTCAGTAGGGGGCTTGTTTGATTCACTTACTGGAAGCATTGGTATCTCATCAAGGGCAAAACCTGTAGCTGCAGCAGTTGCATCGTCTTCCCCCGCTGGAGCCGCAACAACTGGAGCTGCAGCATCAGATGCTCCCAAAGCAGGGTCGAGGTTACTGGATAGAGATTTACTTAGAAATTTTATCGCTAATGCTATGCCATTTGGTTCGTGTTTTTCCCCTGTCATAGATTGTTTACTCAGTCGTCAGCTAGAGCATTTGTTTCCTGAATGGTGAAACCCTGGCATCTTTTAATCGCTTTTGCAGGCACCCCACTGGACCTCAGTCTTTCTAATAGTTTTGCAATCAAGGCGAACGGATTTTCCTCTGCTGAGCCTCCTCCCCAAGAACTTAAGCAGCCAGCATGGAAGCCATACCTGTATAAAGGAAAGCAGAGGCTATTGTTCACAATCCATGAAACGGTTAGTGCTGCAATGTACGACCGCGATGAGATTCCTGATAGTGTATCTGTGGCGGGACAGATAAACTGTCGGGCAGAGCTAGAAGGACTGCCTGACGTGTCATTTCCTCTGGCAGGGCTGAGTACAGCCCACATTGAGGCTATATCTTTCCATCCATGCGCCCAAGTTCCAGCACATGGGATTGACAAGCAAAACATTGTTTTCCAGCCTCCCTTGGGTAACTTTGTTCTCATGCGATACCAGGCAGGTTGTGGGCTTGGACCTCCAGTGAAAGGTTTCTACCAGCTATCAATGGTCTCAGAAGACGAGGGTGCATTCCTCTTCAAGGTACGCCTCATGGAAGGTTACAAGGTTCCTCTGTCAATGGAATTTTGCACTATTACCATGCCCTTTCCACGGAGAAGGATTGTGTCATTTGATGGGACTCCGTCAGCCGGGACAGTTTTGACCTCAGAACACTCTGTTGAGTGGAGGGTTCTGGCTAGCGGACGTAGTCTTTCTGGGAAAAGCCTCGAGGCAACTTTCCCTGGAACAATCAAGTTTAGTGCATTGCAGAGCAGGAGAAGGGGGGAGGGGGATGATGACGAGAGTGAGGGTGAGAGCGCCGAGGGCACAGAGAATGCAGTGAACGTGGAAGACTTCTTGGTGCAGAAAATGAACAAGGATCTTCCAGCAGTTGAGTTGGAGGAACCATTTTGCTGGCAAGCCTATGACTATGCTAAGGTATGTACATACACATATTTTGGAACTTGGTCGTTGTTCAAACATATCCTCTGGTTTTCAGGTCTCTTTCAAGATTGTCGGGGCATCTGTATCTAGAATGTCAATCGACACCAAATCGGTAATCTTTCATAAGTTGGCTGGTTGTCTGTCTTGGTTTTTACAAGTTAGCTCTGATATGTTGCATCCCATTATTTGGATAGGTCAATATCTACCCAACCACAAAGTCGCCAGTCGAATATTCTGCTCAGGTAAGAAAGATATATCCCCAGTGAAATGTGTGAATGGGATTTGGTAAATTGTAACGAAATGTGCGCTTAATTATTAACAGGTGACATCAGGGGATTATATATTGTGGAACACATTAGGGAAGGCTCCATCAGCAGCCGCCGTGTAATATCATCGTTGAGGAAGTGCCTAATCTTTGAGTTGTTTTTCCCTTTTGAGGCCCAAGTGATTGTGTAAATTATTTTTGTTGTTGTTCCTTGAGAAGGAAAGTGTGTGTGTTTTAGACTTGCAGAGTGTGTGGCATTGTTGAACATGTGAAAGAAAGCAATAAGGTGATAATAATCAAGTGGTCACACTATTTTAGAGAGTTGCCTGCAAGCCTATGAAGGAAAGGAAAGTGTCAGTAATTGAAAAAGCCGTGTATGCGTATGTCCAGCTCGAAAGGGTGCAAGATTTGTCGATATATGAAAACTAGTACAAAATTACAAAGAAAATTTGAATAATTTGATTATAATGCATAATGCTAAAAGTAAACCAAATGCATTGAAGGGGTGTTTTGGTCTTTCACTCGGTTTAGTTCCAAAGAGGCTGGAAAAAACCACCGACACATCACATTCATAGGTAGTTGCTATTGGGTGTTTTAATAAGGGAATCTACACACCAAACACTCAAACAGCCAACCTGTAAAGCCTTAAGCCTCCATTTATTTTTTTAAACATTTTCTTCAGCCCCTTTAGCTATGTGCTAAGCAAGGAGATAAGATGTTGCTACCTTGAAAACTCCATTCACTCTTAATTTTATAGGTAACATTGTAATATTTGTTCTCTCAAAGATTACACATTAGGGCAGAAAATAAAAATAATAATAAATAAATAAATTATTTTCTAAAATCAATACTATAATAAATTTAGTATGTTTTAAATTTTTAAAGGGAGTATGTTTTAGAGTACTAAAATTTTAAATTTAAGTTTTATTTTAAAAAGCACAATCATCCTTTAATTTTTTTTCTATCCAAGTGTCCCAACATAATTTAAAAAAGAAGAGAACACGGTAGCTGATACACTAACAAAAATGACTTTCCCAACTAATGTTATTTTTGAATGTTTCCCCTATCCACCACTGTATCTCCCAAAACCTATTCATGGACTACATTTAATCAATAAAGAAGTGTTATAAAAAAAAAAGAGAAATTTAGAATCCTAAATTAATAGGTTCCAAATTTCTTTCTATTATTTTGGTTTTAAAAAAAAAACTTGTGAGAATTATTGGTGGAAGGAAATGTAGAAGGGGGGAGAAATGAATGAGTTACCTTGTTGGGGTGTGAGGGTCAAGTTGAACAATTTTGGAATAGAAAATTCATCCATTTTGGTCAAATCATCAAAGGCAAGAGGAGAGAGGAGAGAGGAGGAGGAGATGTCTTCCTAAAAAAGTCTCTTCCCTCTCAGATCTCTCTCGTTTCCCCTAAACCCACCAGATCTACTCACTCTGATTTCTCTTTACTTCCTCTGATGAATCTGTCTGACGCCGGAACTGGCGGCAGCAACATGATGAATAGGTATCAGAGGATGGACGCCGACGCGGAGAGCAATGGTTCGCAGAATCATCACGACGACAAAGCAGAGGACAGAAACAGTCGAACCAGAAAATACGTTATGGCCTGTGCTTTTTTTGCTTCCCTCAACAACGTTCTTCTCGGCTACGGTGAGTTTCTTCTACATTCGGATTCATCAATGCTCTTTGTGTTGTTGCCTTACTCCTCTCTGTTTTTGAATTCTCCATTCATCAGATGTTGGGGTAATGAGCGGTGCGGTGTTGTTCATACAGCAGGATCTTAAAATCACCGAGGTTCAAACCGAAGTCCTCATCGGCAGCCTCAGCATCATCTCTCTCTTCGGCAGCTTAATCGGCGGCAAAACCTCTGACTCCATCGGCCGCAAATGGACCATGGCCTTGGCTGCTCTCGTCTTCCAGACTGGTGCCGTTGTCATGGCCGTCGCTCCTTCCTTCGAGGTTCTCATGATCGGAAGAACTTTAGCCGGCATTGGGATCGGTCTTGGCGTCATGATCGCCCCTGTCTACATCGCCGAGATCTCCCCCACAGTTGCCAGAGGCTTTCTCACGTCCTTCCCTGAGATCTTCATAAATTTAGGCATCTTGCTTGGCTATGTCTCCAACTACGCCTTCTCCGGGCTTTCCCCGCATATCAGCTGGAGGATCATGCTCGCTGTTGGGGTTACTCCCTCCGTTTTCATTGGATTTGCGCTGTGCCTGATCCCCGAGTCGCCGAGGTGGCTGGTGATGAAAGGTCGAGTGGACCAAGCACGTGATGTGCTCACCAAAACAAATGAACGAGATGACGAAGTGGAAGAGCGGCTCTCAGAGATACAGCTTGCGGCTGCAAATTCAGAAGACAGACCAGTGTGGCGTGAGCTGCTAAACCCATCTCCTGCTGTACGGAAAATGCTGATCGTTGGATTTGGGATCCAGTGCTTCCAGCAGATCACAGGAATCGACGCTACCGTCTACTATAGCCCGGCTATCCTGAAAGATGCTGGGATACAAGATGAGACCAAACTGCTTGCTGCGGTTGTCGCTGTTGGCGTCACCAAAACGTTGTTCATACTCATTGCCACCTTCCTAATCGATAGCTCTGGGCGGAAACCGCTGCTTTATGTGAGCACTATAGGAATGACTGTGTGTCTCTGTAGTCTAAGCTTCACCCTCACATTCCTCGACGAAGGAAAGGTTGGCATAACTTTAGCACTTCTTTTTGTTTGTGGGAATGTTGCCTTCTTCTCCATTGGGATGGGACCTGTTTGCTGGGTCTTGACGTCAGAGATTTTCCCATTACGGCTAAGAGCACAGGCCTCGGCGCTTGGAGCAATCGGGAACAGGGTCTGCAGCGGTCTGGTGGCCATGTCCTTCCTATCTGTGTCACATGCCATCACTGTCGGAGGAACCTTCTTCGTCTTCTCCCTCGTGTCTGCGCTATCGGTTATCTTCGTCTACGTGCTAGTCCCAGAGACAAGCGGAAAGTCACTGGAGCAAATAGAGTTGATGTTTCAAGGCGGGCTGGAAATGAAAGGCGGTGAAGTTGAGTTAGGAGATGCTGAGCGTCTTGTGCGTAAGGATCAAGAGATTTGAGTTTTTAGGGTAGAAATGGACATGGACATCGACATGTTTAAGCAAAAGAGGCAGAAGAAAACAGAGTATCTGTTGTGTTCTGTTCTCGTTTTAAACGCATTTAGAAAATGATAGAGATCTTGCAAGCGAGTTTGATGGTGTATAGACCCATGCATGTTCCAAAGAAGACAACTGCTCTGTTTTTCTTCCTTGTTTCAAGACGAAACCATTTAGTACTCAGAAGCAATACAGATAGCTTCTTCTTATTCATACCAACTAAAAGAAGTTCCATTAGATATCAACACTAACTGATTCACCATCAAACAACAAGACTTTGCTTACACTACAACACACAGACCACACCCTCTCTCTCTCTCTCTCTTTATGTCTTTTCTATAACTGAAAAGAAGGACTTAAAGGAGAAAGGTACAGAAACTATATGCAGATATTATCGATCTATTACTGGTTTAAAGCTCGTAACCTGGGAACCTGGCCTGAGATGGGTCGAACATGTCAAGGAACAGATAGGCCATCCCTCCAACGCCTTCAAACAAGGAATAAGGACTATCACCTCCGTGCATTTCTCCTTTTGAGAGTAGCTTGTGGCCCCTGTCAAGCAGGAAGCTTGCAAAGGCTTTTGCACGGTACAGATATTCACTCTTTCCCGTAGCTCTGTAAAGCGAGAGAAAAACATATGCATTCCCACTTATTCCATGACAGATTCCTACCCTCTTGAGCAATCCACGGTTCCAAACCACCTCTGCTGCAGCTGCACCCGCTTCTAAAAACTCTCTCTCCCCAAAAACCTGTGTTGTTTCGTTCTCATTTTCTTAGAGATCAACACTCTCAATGATGTCTAGAAAGCATTCAGAAAACAACACAGACATTCTGACCAAAAAGGCATCATCACCTCAGCGGCCTTCACAAGCGTGAGGGCAATCCCAGGAGCTCCATGGCACCAATGCACAAGAAGATCTCTTCTCCTATCATCTTCACTAGCAGGGTAATTTCCACTTGGAAACCGATTCTTCATCATATACCTAAGGGCTCCCTTAACATCCTCAGCCTCGTCTGGCTTCAGCTGAACATCCATCAATACGTGCATAATACCAGCAAGCCCATGTGCTGCACCCCAATACTTTTCGCCATACCACTCAAACATAAGCGGTGAGCTTCCATTCTTAGCCACTGATCTCCCATCCTTAATAATATGCTGAGCAACTTCGCGCTGCACACTGAGTCTTTGTCATCAAGAGATTATACGACAAAAAGGAGAGTAACAAATAGCTCTATCATCCTAAGAATTGAACTTACAATGGTCGCAGAAGACAAAGTTTCTTGGCCAATGTATTTGTTAATGAAGAGACAAGCCCATAGATAACCAACTCTTCCGTACAACAGTTCGTTAGGAAGATCGCTAGATAATCTGATCTGTTGAAAATGTGTTGATACAGCAAACACACAGTTAAAAAAGAAAAACAAAAATGAAGCAAGAACAAGGCGGGGAGAGAAACAAACCTGACGGAACTGTGCCAAATAGTAATTGAGCAACTCCTGATCACCAGAAAGCTTGGCTGCAGCAGCGCCCAGACCACAAACACCGGCTCGGCCACAGATAAAAGTAACATCCCTGTGATCAACCAGTCTCAAAGCCACTTTTTGATTCTATAGAAGTAAACTAGAGGAGGAAGAAGAAGAGGGTACCCTGAAGAGGCAGAAGCAGCATCACAAGCTTTGATGATTTGGGAGCAGAGGGAAAGGTCATTGGCGTTACGAGTGACCTGATAAGCTCTGAAGAGTAAAAAGGCAGTTCCAAGAGCTCCGGTGTAAAGAGTGAAGTCCTGAACAAGCTGCCTACTGAAACCCCAAGTTTCCATCACTACCTGAGATACAAAACAAACAGCGATTTGAGAGCAATACAATCGGAATCTAAACAAGGGATTGGAGAGAAAGGACATCGCGTACGGTTTCTTTGAGATCCAAAGCGGATCGTTTGAGTTGCTGGGAGAGAGAAGAGTATGGCATAGCAAGAAGATTCATGAGCGAATCTCCAATGGCCACACTCTCCGTCTCCTTCACGAAGTCGGGCATCACATTATCGAAGAACCGATCCGCCATCTTCTTCGATATTAAAGCTCAAATCGAATCGCCGTAATGTTTTCTAGGAGGAACGAAGGAAGTAGTAAACGGCATCGTTTGAGGCGATCGGTTCGGTGAGTTGGTTACACGTTTTGGTCAACGTGTCCTTTTTTTTTTAACTTTACTTTTAAAACAAAAAAAAACAAGTGGAATCAGATCTACTACGACCAACTTAGAACGACGACGTTTTAAGGCTCCGTAAGCCTCTTTTCTTCTCTTTCCCTTCCTTATTCTCTGAATCAAAATCAAAGTAGCGATCATAAGGCGAGCGAGAGAGAGAGAGAGAGAATCTTGATCTCAAAGAAGCAAAAGCTCCTTTTTACCATGGCAGCTTTCGATGACGGAGACTTCCCCGTTCAAACCCATTCTCCGTCTGAACACGACGACTCTTTCATGGGTGGCTACGACAATTTCTCCCAAGCTCCACCACCTCCATCCGGTGACTTCTCCTCCTCCTTCAACGGAGATGGAACTTATGGATCTGAACATCCTGCCTCCCCTAACGGCTACGGATTCCCTGCTTCCTCCCCTAACCACGATGACTTCTCTTCGCCTTTCCAGTCTTCCGTGAACGATGCCAACGGAAACGGCGGCGGAAGCGGCGACGCGATCTTCGCCTCCGACGGTCCCATTCTTCCAGATCCAAACGAGATGCGGGAGGAGGGTTTCCAACGCCGTGAGTGGCGCCGGTCAGTGCTCTCTTCTCCATTCAATTTCTTGTTTTGGAATTAGGGCTGCTAGATCTCTGCTTAGATTACTAGATCCCAGTATCTTCTTAGGTATGAAAGTTGTGGATTTGAATCATGTAAGCATCCAAGATTTGATTTTGCTATCTTCCTTAGAAATGTTTCCTTATTTAGTGAACGTCACGTGTATTTGAGTCAATTGCACAAGCCTTTGTGTTCTGATTATGAGTAAGAGAGAATCCTTGAGTAGCATATGTGTTGTGTGTGTGTGGCTATCATCTTCTTTTAAGATGTGTCAATTCTAAGTGAGATAGAGTGGAACCACCACCATGATTTTCCTTGTGTGTGAACTGATATTTTGGCACCCACCCATTTCTACAGTCTAAACGCCATTCACCTTGAAGAGAAGGAAAAGAAAGAGAAGGAGATGCGGAACCAGATTATAGCCGAAGCAGAAGAATACAAGAAGGCCTTCTACGAGAAAAGGGAGAAGACCATTGAGACCAACAAGGCTGATAACCGCGAAAAGGAGAAGGTATAGCAGCTAGCTATCAAATTCTTTTTAGCCAATTTGATATCCCCGGAAGCTTGTATTAAATTTTTTGACTCTCTTGCAGCTGTACTGGGCTAACCAAGAGAAGTTCCACAAAGAAGTTGACAAGCATTACTGGAAAGCAATTGCAGAGCTTATCCCACGTGAAGTTCCCAACATTGAGAAGAAGAGAGGGAAGAAGGATCCGGACAAGAAGCCATCAGTGGTGGTTATCCAGGGTCCTAAACCTGGGAAGCCGACTGATCTAGGGAGAATGAGGCAGATATTCTTGAAGCTCAAGACAAATCCACCACCTCACATGATGCCGCCTCCGCCAGCCAAAGAGGGTAAAGATGGGAAGGATGCCAAAGGTGACAAAGAAGGCAAAGATGCAAAAGGTGGGAAAGATGCCAAGAACACAAAAGATGGGAAAACTGCAGAGCCAAAGGCGGCAGAGGAAAAACCTGCTTTGCCTGCTAAAAATGCAAATGCTGAACCAGCGAAACCTGAGGCTACTGCCTCGGGAGAGGGAGAGAAACCTGTGGCAGTGGCAGAGGGAGCTNATGGGGGTCTTGGGCAGTACTGTTGGGGGGGGGGGATAAATTGGTATGGAAGTCACAGTAGCCGCGGGCGGAATAAGAGGAGGTAAGGATATTCACATATAAACTCTATTTGGGAGACATCACTTCCTCTTCTGGAGAGAGAGAGAATAGTAGACCTTTGTTTTTGGTTGTTATTTTTTATTTCTTCTTCTAATCAGTATTTTTTTTGTTTTGGGTTAGTGGTGAAGAGGATATTGTCTGTCTGGATGGTGTTCATTTTGGTTCCACGTATTACATTTTTTTAATTTTATACAAGACTTGAGAATTACTCGCAGATGGTTGATGAATGATATATATATATGATTGAATGTTGTTTGTTAATTGTTTGGTGGGGTGATTGTGCCATGTGAACCATCTTAACCGTAACGCAGTGAGTTGATAAAGGTAGAGAAGGGGAGATGTGGTTGTCAGGTCCATTTCGTTTAGTCTCTTTACAGACAAAACACATTAGAGATATTGTTTGTTACTTTCAAAGAGTCAGTGAAGTTGCTTTTGGAGTGCTTTTTAATGGCTGGACAAAAGTGGAATGCAATGTTCTAAATCATAGCATAGTGCCATTATGCGTGTGTGTGTGTATTATTAGCAAAGAATAACTAGTTAAAAACAATGTTGACAACTTCGATATAAAAGATTCGTTATAACACCATGAGCTAATGCTTTAATCAACGTGGAAAAAGTCATAATTGTATGATTGATAATGACAACAAGATATAAGATGTCTTTGTATTTTCACACTCTCCCTGCTGTCATGTGCCCATAAAGCAAGCACTAAGTATAGATTCATCAATCATCTAGCACCAAGTCCCATGGTGTTGTTTTTGGCTAATACGTGAAACACCTAAAAGACGAACCAGAACAACCTCTAACATCGATGATATCGGTAGCTTAGCATACGGGTGATGCCACTTACATAGGACTAACCCTATCACAACGAGCCCTGACCAAATCAAACCATTCTAAACCAATTGCATACAACCGATACCAAACATGACCCATTACAAATGTTCCTAAAGTCGGAACAGATAGATACTTGGTGAAGTATGCACATGATAGATATGTTGGAACTAGTTACACAATGTTTATAATACAAGTACATACCCATATGTATATGTGTATCCAAGATTTTACAAGCTATGATAGTTTTGGGCTTTGGAGTGATTGTGAACGAGAAAGAGGTGCAACAAGTAGCCAAAGAAAAGAGGCACTCTTTGTCATTTTCTGCTTACCGGTTCGCCCTTTCATTAATCCTAACTGCCCAGGCCCCCTGTTTGGCTCCATATATGGGTTCTCCAACAACGTATGGAGGCGGCTGACGAGCATCTTCCAGGAGTGCTACCCTGCTTACAGTGTACTCATCATCACTGTCGTAATGACGGTTATGAGGTCCAAGAGCTTTGAGCAACATGGCCAATAAAACCGATACACCCTGCCAATAATAAACAAAGCAAAAGCTGTAAGAGAATTGCAACCAAGCTGACAGTAAAAGTAGAAGCTTGTTAATACAAAAATACCTGGACACAAACAATAGAGAGGCCTATCCATCTGCAAATCTCAAGGTTTGACTCAACGAACTTAGAGAACTGCTTGAAAGCACCACTTGGATCCTCTGGAAAGTCCTGATGAAAGCTTCTAAACAATTAGGATTCATGGGGGTGACTATTGAGAGGGATAAAAAGAAAATATATACCTCCTTCCAGTCACGATTTAGGAAGATGTCAGCAACCACACCACCCTCAATCATAATTAGCAAGGTGATGAATCCCATATACTAAACACAGTCGGAAGAGCCAACAAACAGATGTATTACTCACATAACAGAATCACAGAACAAAGGATTCGGTAAGGAATTCTAAAACTATCAAAGGAAGACATCATAGATGATACAATTACTCAAGAAGTGCTACCAAGTAGAGGCAACATCCATTAACGGTTTCAGCAGCAATGTGGCCAGCACAAGTGATAACACAGAGAAAAGCCCCGAGACAAAGGAATGAATAAATGAACCTGCAGCGTAGAGATTGGTTGAGCAACAGCAGAACAATGATAATCTTACAAGAGATGTCTTCCATAACCTAAAAGCATTCAGCTTCCATACAATGCACAATAGACAGATAAAGCTTACAGAACAGAGGATCTCATCTCTGCTTAATACGCTCAGAAGCAAAGACGTGAGAAGAGCATATAATATACCATGGAAGAGGGTGATGAGAGTCGGAGGGAAAAGGGAGATTTCCGATGTGTTCTTGCCATTGACGGATGAGCCAAACAGCGTAGAGGATGATGGAGATCCCAACCATCCCAAGTAGGGAATTAACGAGCTTCAACATCGACTGTAAGCAGCTTCTCACCATCCTCACCATCTCTTCCTTTCTTTCTTTCACCTTCAAAAACCCAACAGATGAGAGAAATCGAAATCCCCAATTTTCACGAAAGTTGGTATTTTTAACATCACAACAAACCTAAAAGTTTTTATCTTTTTGTAAGCTAAAAATATATATTAATATAATATTTGGGAACCACTGACTGTAATTGATCCACGGTGGCTGCGATGATTCTAGCCTCGTGGGTCTCTGTCACGCCTCCCGTGGCCATGGTCTCCGGCAAGCTTTTCCGACGATATGCTGAGTTTCGCGGCGTCTCCTCTGTCACTTGTCGGTTGAGGTCGTCCAGCCCTTGTGTCAGATGCGGCAAATCATCACCAGACGAAACTACCCAGGTGCCTCTCTTTCCCTTCCATTGATTTGAATCACATTTCAATCTCCATGAGAGAGGTCTCTGCGGTTCAGATTAGGGTCTCTAATTTTCCATTTTCCGTCAGTTTATAATCTCAAGTCCAGTGCTTGTGGGGTTGAACAGTTAGAGAGTGAACAAGGATTCTCTGTTTTAGCATCACAAGTCCCATGGGAAGAGAAGAGCATATGGAGCACTTTCTCACTCTACATGTTCTGTCTCCATATCCCTCTTAGCTTTGGAGGTTTATCCATTGTTGCCCGCTTACTCCACCAGCCACTTCTTCATCCCCAGACCCAAGTCAGTCTCTCTTTTCCTTCTCTTAACTGTCTCCAAGGTTTACTTTTCTTCCTTTCATTGATAAATGTATTGTTGGCTGCCAAGTGTTCTATATCATCAAATTTTATAGTTTACTTTTGGGGGATGAACAAAGAGCTGATGATTATATACATGAGATGCATTTGGTTCCATTTCAAGAGTGGTGGCCTCTGTCATTTCTTCTATTTGCTTTTGAATTTTTGGTGGGTTTGGCTATAAAAAAATGCAGGTGCTTTCACTTGTGGTGTTACAAATGATAGAACTTTCATTGACTCTCTTCCTGCTGAGGAGCACTGCAAAGCCTCAATGCAAACCAGTCGACTTTGTGAAGGGCAATAATGGCTCAAGAGAAGGAAGAAACTGGGTGGTTGGCTCAGCATTGGGTTTAGGGTGTGTAGTGGGCTTTATCTTCCTCACGTCACTTGTAGCTGATCAACTCTTTGGTACAGAGGTCTCTATGATCAGCTAAGCTCATAATCATTTTTGCATCATTAACAGACAATACAAGAAGAAATATGTTTGATGATCTCTGGAATTCGCAGGCTGTGAAAAACTCGGAACTAGAGAAGATAATGGAGAGCGGGGAAGTGGGGAGGTGGGGGTGTTATGCTCTGTACTGCGTGGTAGCACCCATACTGGAGGAGATAGTGTATAGAAGGTTTCTGTTGAGTTCATTAGCAACGAGAATGGAATGGAGGAAGGCGGTGGTGATAAGTGCAGGGGTATTTGCAGCATCTCACTTCTCAGGGGAAGGATTAATTCAGCTGTTTGGGATAGGGTGCGTGCTGGGGACGTGCTACAGCTGGACAGGGAACATAGTGTCGTCGGTGGTGGTTCACTCCTTGTACAATGCATTGACACTCCTCCTTAGCTGATGCTCGTTTAGGTTAACTCAAAAAAAATAAAAAAATGAAAATCTTCTTTTAATGCATATTTGCATCATTTACTTACATAGGATGATGGTAAAAGAGGTTTATAACCTTTGTTGTCTCAGTTTCTCTAGATAATAGAGACTTTATAGCGTTTAGTCCACTTATTTAGATGGTATATGAAGTTTTAATAAATTAGTTGTTAAAAAATATATACAATGCCTTTGTACCATGAAAGTAAGTTTATCATACATTAATATATATGTAAAATGTTGTTAGAAATTTTTAAACAACACTAAGAGTATAAACTTCAGTATATAGAACATTTACTAAGAAACTCTATATTTTCAAAGGGGTTAACTCACTGATTTTGATAAAAATTCAAAAAAATGAAAATATTGTTTTAATGCATAGTTGCATCGTTCACTTACATAGGATGATGGTCAAAGAAGTTTGAAACTTTTGTTGTCTCCGTTTCTCTAGATAATAGAGATTTTATAGCGTTTAGTCCACTTATTTAGGCCGCATATAAAGTTTTAATAAATTAATAGTTAAAAAATAGATACGATGCCTATTTACCATGAAAGAAAGTTTAACACACATTAATATAATTATAAAATGTGGTTAGAAATTTTAAAACAACAATAAAGAGTATAAACTTCAGTATATAGAGCATTTACAAAGAAACTCTATTTTCGTAGGGGTTAACTCACAGATTTTGAGAAAAATTGAAAAAATCAAAAATCTTGTTTTAATGAATATTTGCATCATTCACTTACATATGATGATGGTCAAAGAGGTTTGAAAAATTTGTAGTCTCCGTTTCTCTAGATAATAGAGATTTTATAGCGTTTAGTCCACTTATTTAGACCGTATATGAAGTTATAATAAATTAGTTGTTAAAAAATAGATACAAAGGCTTTGTACCATGAAAGTAAGTTTATCACACATTAATATAAATATAAAATGTGGTTAGAAATTTTCAAACAACACTAAAAAGTATAAATTTCAGTATATAGAACATTTACCAAGAAACTCTAAATTTTCGTAGGGGGTTGGTTAACTCACTGATTTTGAGAAAAATTCAAAAAAGTTGATAATCTTGTTTTAATGCATAGTTGCATCGTTCACTTCCATAAGACGATGGTAAAAGAGGTTTGGAACCTTTGCTGTCTCCGTTTCTCTAGATAATAGAGATTTTATAGCGTTTAGTCCACTTATTTAGGCAGTATATAAAGTTTTAATATATTAATAGGTAAAAATTAAATACCATGCCCATTTACCATGAAAGAAAGTTTAACATACATTAATATAAATGTAAAATGTGGTTAGAAATTAAAAAAAAACACTAAAGAGTATAAACTTCAGTATATAGAGCATTTACCAAGAAACTCTATATTTTCGTAGGGGTTAACTCACTGATTTTGAAAAAAATTCAAAAAAAATGAAAATCTTGTTTTAATGAATAGTTGCATCATTCACTTACATAAGATGATGGTCAAAGAGTTTTTGAATATTTGTTGTCTCATTTTCTCTAGATAATAGAGATTTTATAGCGTTTAGTCCACTTATTTAGACCGTATATGAAGTTTTAATAAATTAATAGGTGACAATTAGATACGATGCCCATTTACCATGAAAGAAAATTAATATAAATGTAAAATGTGGTTAGTATTTTAAAACAACACTAAAGAGTATAAACTTCAGTATATAGAGCATTTACAAAGAAACTCTATATTTTCGTTGGGGTTAACTCATTGATTTTGAAAAAAATTCAAAACAATGAAAATCTTGTTTTAATGAATAGTTGCATCATTCACTTACATAAGATGATGGTCAAAGAGGTTTGGAACCTTTGTTGTCTCCGTTTCTCTAGATAATAGAGATTTTATAGCGTTTAGTCCACTTATTTAGGCTGTATATAAAGATTTAATAAATTAAAAGTTCAAAAATAGATACGATGCCCATTTACCATGAAATAAAGTTCAACATACATTAATATAAATCTAAAATGTGGTTAGAAATTTTTAAACAACTTTAAAGAGTATAAACTTCAGTAAATAGAGCATTTACCGAGAAACTCTATATTTTCGTAGGGGTTAACTCACTGATTTTGGGAAAAATTCAAAAAATTGACAATCTTGTTTTAATGCGTAGTTGCATCATTCACTTACATAGTATGATGGTCAAAGAGGTTTGGAATATTTGTTGTCTCCGTTTCTCTAGATAATAGAGATTTTATAGCGTATAGTCAACTTATTTAGGCCTTATATAAAGTTTTAATAAATTAGTAGTTAAAAAATAGATATACCATGAAAGAAAGTTTAACATACATTAATATAAATTTAAAATGTGGTTAGAAATTTTAAAACAACGCTAAAGTGTACAAACTTCAGTATATATAGCATTTACCAAGAAACTCTATATTTTCGTTGGGGTTAACTCATTGATTTTGAGAAAAATTCAAAAAAAATGAAAATCTTGTTTTAATGCATAGTTGCATCTTTCACTTACATAGAATGACGGTCAAAGAGGTATGGAACCTTTGTTGTCTCCGTTTCTCTAGATATTAGAGATTTTATAACGTTTAGTCCACTTTTTAGACCGTATATAAAGTTTTAATAAATTAGTTGTTAAAAATTAGATACGATGCCTTTCTACCATGAAAGTAAGTTTAGCATACATTAATATAAATTTAAAATGTGGTTAGAAATTTTAAAACAATACTAAAGAGTATAAACTTCGGTATATAGAGCATTTATCACGAAACTCTATATTTTCGTAGGGGTTAACTCACTGATTTTGAGAAAAATTCAAAAATAATGAAAATTTTGTTTTAATGAATAGTTGCATCATTCACTTACATATGATGATGGTCAAAGAGTTTTGAAACCTTTGTTATCTCAGTTTTCTCTAGATAATAGAGATTTTATAGCGTTTAGTCCAATTATTTAGGCCG
>OVAN01001288.1:2388-42682 GCA_900406275.1 Anastatica hierochuntica | reverse complement strand
TTACTAATATAAATCGAACAATTTAATATCTCGGTTTGCCCTTTCGCGTGGATGTAGATTTTTGAATTGGNAATCGAACAATTTAATATCTCGGTTTGCCCTTTCGCGTGGATGTAGATTTTTGAATTGGCGTCAGATTGATATATTATTCGACCATATTAGACTTCCGCTTGATGGGCCTTTCTTCGAGTGGACCAAAACTTGTCCAGAGCCATCATCTTCATGGATATTAAAGCCCAACATGATTTGTCTTGAATCCATATGCTTCTCTCTGTCCAATACCTCATGAATTATACCAATTAGCTCAACTTCAACTCCATGCTCAGCCCATATTGCATCAGTGAGTCTTCCTCATAAGGTCTGTATAGGAAAGGGGCTCATCTGAACCTACGTCAATCATCTGCAAGAGAACATGCAGTTAGAAATTGTTTAATAAACACGAAAAAAAATAAAATGAAGTAAAAAATGTAAGAAAAGATTACCATGTCATACTCAATCTTTGAAAAAGACTGAGGTCTTGCGATGTGCTTGTGCATTATCACCCTTCGGGAGCAGAAATGTGGGAGCCAGCTGTTGATTGACTCTTCTGTTGTGCTTCATATGTCTTCCAGTTGGCCAAAATATAAGCCCAGTCAATTTCATTGATGTATTTAGGCTTCTTTCCCTCTCTCCTTTTCTTGCTGATGCGTTGATAGATTGTCACTTGAGTTTGTACCTTCCCAGTAATAGTTTTACTACAAAAGAAAAGGAGAACCTAGCATTGAAATTGTACTTAGATAATAATAATTTGAAAACAGAAAGGATAGAATGACATAACCAATTACAATAACGGCTTACCACCACTTATCCTTCCTCTCCTTTGTAACAAACTTTCAGCTAGACCACGGTCCCCAGTAGTATCCCTACCGCGTTACTCGCTTAAAAGTGTGGACAGAGGGATCGATCCCAAACCTGAAAAGAGAAATAATGATCATACATCATAGAATCTATATTATCAGACAAGCATCAGGAAAAAACAAACATCGGTACAAGGTACGTTTTTAAACTTACCACAATGCTCCATTTAGTTTCTTTGGATGGAGGTGAGGTTGGTTCATTCTAGCAGGAGCACGTAGCAGAGCTTCTTCAGTTCTCCTGACATAGGCAGGAGCCGTAGTTGAAGAGCCAACAGCTCCAGGAGTTACTGAGTGAGATGAATCAGGAGTCCCAAGAGCATACTCAGTTCTAGTCCCATCACCATTAGCAGCTATCCGTTGTGGTCTTCCAATGGAGATAGCTAAAAAAGAAAACAATTAAAATCAAATTCAGTTATATATTAAAGCCTAAGCAGAAACATATTAAGTTAACAAGAGGTAGACACTAAAGCATAAACAAAGACATATATTTCAGCATATTTGTGTCTAAGTCTAAACAAAGACATAAATAACAAACGAATGAATTGTTTAAGTAAAACCTACAAACAAAACAGACACTAATGATATATGAGACTACTTAGCATATTATAATAATGTAATACATGAATTAGTGGAGATGCCATGTGGTCTTCGCATAGAAACAACTTTAGTTCCAGCTCCATTAGCTATCACTTGTAATCTTCCAGTGGAGATAGCTCCAGTTCTATTAGCAGATATACCATGGGGTCTTTCTGAGGAGATAGCTAAAAACAAAAAAAAATCAAAATCAAATTCAGTAAACATAGAGACAGAGATAACAAACAAATGAATTGTTTAAGTAAAACCTATAAACAAAACAAACACTAGTGATATATGAGACTGCTAAGCAAACTGTAATAATATAATGCATGATTTAGTGTACATCTAAGCTTCGCAGATCATACAATTTTATATTTACTTTTTTAAGTACTGATTATAATTCTAATGCATATACGAGAGGCATAAACATATTAGCTCATACATTCTTATGTAGTTTGAATCGGAACAGAAACAAAAATTAAGTAGAAGAGATTAAGTAGAAGAGAAGCAGAAACTCGAAATAGAATCAGAAATAATATGTATCAAAATTGAAACCCTAACGTAAGCCCTAATAGAAACCCAAAAGAATATGGAAACGATAAAATTTAAAAGAGATTGAAACCCTAAGCCCCAAATATAACCCTATTCAGAAAAAACCTAATTGAAACCTCAAAAATCATACGAAAACCTTAAAAGCTAAAAGTAATCAAACCCTAATCCCCAAAATAGAACCCTAAGTCCTAATCTAAACATGCAAGAGAATCGCAAANAGAGAGAGAGAGAGAGAGAGAGAGAGAGAGAGAGAGAGAGAGAGAGAAGAATCTTATCAGTAGATTCAGGTGAGAGAGGGCGAGGGCAATTGGCTGGAGGCATGGAGATATTTTGCGGTGATTTTGCGGAAGAGAGAGAGAGCCACCGGAAAGTTTGAAGAGAAAGAGATAGAGCCATAGGCAAACCGAGAGAGCCACAGAGAAAGAGAGAGAGCCACCGAAAAAAAAATTCCGATGGGAATCGCAGAGAGAGAGAGAGACGGAAAGAGAGGAGTCGAAAGAGAAGATTAGAAAAAATTGTTAAGTGTCTTTATGGTTTTGTAATGTGTTTTCATATTGGGCTCGACTTAGAAGTTTTTAGTTATTAGGTTTTAGTTTTAGGGTTTTATTTTATTTGGGCTAAGTTTAATTCTTAGGATTTGGTTTAGGGTTTAGGGATTTGTTTAGTGTTTAGGGTTTGGTTTAGAGTTTAGAGTTTGGTTTAAGGTTTGGTTTAGGGTTTAGAGTTTGGTTTAGGGTTTAAGGTTTGGTTTAGAGTTTAGGGTTTAGGGTTTAGATTAAGTTTTAGGATAGGGTTTAGGGATTCATTAGGGTTTAAGGTTTAGGGTTTTAGGGTTTAGGGTTTAGATTAGGGTTTATGATTTGGTTTAGGGTTTAGGGTTTTGTTTAAGGTTTAGGGTTTAGGATTTGGTTTAGGGTTTAGATGTTTATTCTTAAAAAACATAAGTATATTACAACTTCATACAACTTACTAAGTTAAATTTTATCTACGAACTTGCATCGAGTCAAAATTAGAATCAGTACACGACGCTTCTAACTCGTCTTCAGAAATACATTTGTCATACATTTGAACCAAATGTGATAAATCATTATCTGAATCATCTTCCACAACATAAGATTCGATTCGCAACAATTCACTTCTTGCAACAACTTGGTTGTGTGTATCGTCTTGTAACGCGAGAAGAGCAAGTTCAAATGTTTCTCAAACGCCTTTAGGGACAACTTTTATGCAAACCCCCATATTTGATGATGCGATACGATTAACTCCTAGATAAGGAATGGAACACAATTGTTCATAGTTTCCAGATAATATAAATGGGTATTTCTCGTACTGCCTCATCGAAAATGACATCAATGATTCCTGATTTATGTTTCCTCATACCCTTACCTTCAGTTGTATCAAACCACCTACTTTTGAAAATCATGGCCTTACGGTTAACAGCACCAAAATACTCAATTATAGTAATCTCCTCGATCAACCCGTAATAAGAAGTTTTTGTGGTTCCATGAACGTAAACACCGTAATATTAGGTTCTCTTATCTCGGTCATGGTTATGTGTGTAGAAGCAGTATCCCTGTGAGAAGTAAATTGACCATGCTTTGTAACTACGTTTTGGGCCTTGTACAAAATCCAACATCCATAATAAAAACTCATATACTTTGCGAGCTTCCATAACTTGTTAATTATTTGTAAAATTAAAGATAAATATCATTTTTGATTTTTTTTCTTATTAGCACTGATCTTTATAAAATATGAGAAACTCACATAGTTTTTCACCCATTCTGGAAAGTGTTAGTCTTTTCCTATTTGGAGTTCATTATTATTTATATTTGGGTTACCCTCTTTCATGGACTCCTCAAACATCTTGTGTAGTTGTTTTAGGAGAATTTACTTTCAACTGACATTGTAAAATATATGTCATATATCAAAATTTATAGAAATACCTTTTGTAGGGTTCAAATGTATCACAATTGAGCATCTTAAATTACTGAAGAACAGTGTAGTCATCATCGGAAAGACACTTCTCTTTAGCTTTTCCATTAACTCGCCCTTCATGGTAGAACAAGGTTGGCCCATCTGGATATGGATGAGGGTCGTGCTAACCATTATCAAAAAAAGGCGGCAGCCTCAAGCCCCCGATTTCATATCAAAATATTAATGCCCAAGCCTTTGTGTGAGGATAACAATTGTAGTGGAAAACTCCTTAATTTGGATATCTAAAGAAGTTTAAATAGTTCTGATGAAAGCACGTTAACCTACAGTGGGAAGTAAAGCTATATTTAATGACTTCTTTGTATATCTAGACTATTCAAATGAAAATCTTCTTTATATAACATGAAACTTATATGATGTTTGATAAATTATTCTTGTAAATAATTCCTTTACATACCAAAATAATAATGAAAAGGTAAATATTATTAATTTAACTGAAAAATAAATTTAATATTTTAAAATCTATGTAAAGAAATTAAATTTATGGTGAACAAATAATTCTCACCTATGCAATTTACTAACCGTAAAGAGTTTTCTTTGAAGTTATAAAATCTTTCCATAAATCTAAAACATAATCTACTCTCCTTTTTTGTTTTTCAAGATAAGTAATTTCGTATTCTACAAATTGGTGACTTCTATTCGTTTTCAGTGATAAAATATCTAAATTTTATGAACATTGAGATTTCTTTTAATAATCTCTTAACAAAATGTTTTTAAATGTGCATCAGGCTCTAAAAAATGTAGGCACGGCCCTGATATGGATACGTAAATCGAATTTTTCCAGGAAGCGAAACTTCATCTAACACTTCTGCATTCCCAAAGTAGTTTGCAGACGTCGTTGAAATCTTCTCAGTAACACATTGTGCAATAATAGAACCTGCAATATGTTCCTTATTTTTAAATTTCTTTTTTAGACGGTACATGTATCTCTCGAAAGGATACATCCATCTATATTATATTGGACCACCTAATGCAGTTCCCTTTGCTAGATGCACTTGTAGATATTCCATGACATCAAAGAACAAAGGTGAAAAAATCTTCTCTAAGTGACAAAGCTTCATCACAATGTTTTCTCTTAAAATGACAACATCATCATTCTGTAATATCTTGGTCGAGATTTCTCAAAATAAAAGTGTTATCTCTACAAAATTTAAAAGGAGCTAGTAGATAACAAACCATATTAAATGAGTAACTACAACTATTTACCTGAATTTACGATGGAGACAGTTTTTGGAAGTAGTTTTTTAAACGCAAAGGGGAGAAGACATTGCATGATGACGTGACAGTCATAACTTTTGAGACTAGAAAGCTTCAAATATGTCTCATCAATACATTGGCTAAACTTTGAAGTGTACCCATCAGGAAATTTTATATCATTCTTCAACCATCACAAAAATTCTCTTTTCTCTGCCCTCGGCAACAAAAATATCAGACATAACATGGTTTTAAACTCTTTGAAATAATCTTGGTTACAAGCAAACGAAATAAATACTTCAACACCCTCCATACACTCTCTTGAAACTGAATTTTGGATTGGATCAATATGCCTATCCATCCACTTTCTTGTTTACAAATATTAATAGACATTTAATTAAGTAAAAAAAATAATTCTTCCCCAAACATTTTTTTCAAATGTATGATTTTTTTAATTACTCGTTCTTACAAATTTTATTGCGATGTGCAAACAATAAATCGAATGTGGTTATTGATGAATCCTAGATTCAACTCAGAATATTGCATGGGTAAAATTTTGTGTTCAACAGTCGTGGTTCGGGTTACAATTGATAACAAAGGCGTTCAGATCTCTGCTATGATGCTATTTCAGCTTAAGTTTTTGGGAGATTGAAAGATGATCCGCTTCAAGTTGTCTCCCTTCTTTCTTTTATAGTCGAATTTCCTTTGTAACAGCTCCTTGATTCTTTCTCTTTGGTAATTACTCTTAATCAATGTGCATTAAATTGGTCTCATTGGTTCAAAATACGGAGGTTACGCTTTATAGGCGCGAATGTCAAACTTTATTTCCTCTTCTCGGGTCGTGGGTCTCCCCTTCTTCTTTGTTAATGGCCTTTTTTGTTAGTGGGTCCTCTTGGGCACATTGATTTCTGGATCGGTTTATCTCGGGTCGGGTATGGTGGGAACCACCCCCATCAGTTATATAGAAAATTTTAGCCAACATTAGCCACGTTTTCGTCACGTTTTCGTCACGTTTTAGTCACGAATAAATTCGTGACTAAAATTCAAATATATTCCCGACACAAAGTTGCTTACATTATTACTCGTGATATCTGGGAACTGATTGGATTGGTGTAATGTTTTTCGGTGGAAAAGCCACGAAAAGAGTCACGTTTTTGTTCGTGGTTATGTTTCCACTAAATAAATCGTGACTATTTTGTGGCTATGTGTATCCACGAAATATTTCATGGCTAATCGTGACTTATTAGGTCACAATTTAACCACAAAATGCCACGTTTTTTTCGTGACAAATTCATGACTATTTTTGTGGCTTTTTTAGTCAATATTCTGACATGAAATGCTACGTTCACTACAAGAAAACAGTCGATTAACGAAGAAATTTTACGACGGATTTAAATTGTCGTTATTTTGCCACAATTTGACGACGAATTGACGATGAAAATTTATTTCGTCGTTAATTCATCGTAACTTAACGACGATTTGAATCGTCGTTAAAAGCTTGGTAAATTACGACGAGTTTACACAAATTTTGTAAATCGTCGTTAATCACTCGTTATACAACAACGATTTAACAACGACATATTTAACAAGTATTTAACAATGAATTAGAGACAAAAAAAAATTGTGTATGTGTAAAACGTTTATTTTAGGTGTACCTAATTATTAACAACGAAAGTAATCGTTGTTATTTGAAGGTTAAATTGTCGTTTGTTGGTACGAAAAGATATCGTTGTTAATTTGTTGTTAAATTCTAATGTAAATTCAATGGTAAAATTTTTGAAATTTATATAAATACCTCCTTCACTTTCACCACAAATCACACCTCACACATTCTTTCTCTCATCAAACACAAAAAAAATCAAAAATGTATGGCGATCTATACGAAATCCGACGGTGGATGTACATGCATCGAGATGGGGAGGGATTGGTGACTCAAGAGTTCCTCAGAGGAATTGAAATTTTCATGCATCAAGCCACAAATCTACTGGTCACTGTCAAAAGTGGTAAGATGTTTTGTCCATGTAGAAAGTGCAAGATTACACTGTTCATTCTTGTTGAAAATGTTTGGAAGCATTTATTAAAGAGAGGATTTACACCATAATATTTCATATGGTTTCAACATGGGGAAGGACATAATTGGGATAATGTTGGTAGTAGCAGTAGTAGTAATAATCATCATCATTCCGTAGAAAATGTTGAACCTGCTGATAGGCATGATCATCAATATGAGTTTGGTAATTATCTTCATCATAATGACGATAATCTGCACGATAGGATTAATGATATGGTTACAGATGCATTTCCTCATCAAGCAAATACTTCTGCATTCGCATATGATGATAACATTATTGAAGAACCAAATTTAGATGTTAAAAGATTCTACGACATGTTAAATGATGCAAATCAACCATTATATGATGGATATAAAGAAGGACACTCTAAGTTTTTATTAGTTGCTAGGATGATGAATATAAAAACAGATCATAACTTAACTGAAGTATGCATGGATGATTGGGCTGATTTGTTGAAAGAGTATCTACCTTCTGATAATTTGGCTGTTGAAACGTATTATGAGATACAGAAGTTGATTATTAGTTTGGGTCCGCCATTTGAGTCTACTGATGTTTGCATGGACAATTATATGCTTTTTTTAAAAGATGATGATAAGTTGCTCGAGGAATGTCGTTTTGTAAAAAGCCAAAGAGGATATCATACGAAAGGATGTGGTATTTCCCTATTACTGATAGATTAAAAAGAATGTATCAATTGGAAAGGACAACAACATCAATGAGGTGGCATGCGGAACATACGCAGTTAGATGGAGAGGTTATCCACCCATCAGAAGCAAAAGCTTGGAGACATTTTAACTCGGTACACCCCGATTTTGCTAGACAAAAAGGTAATGTCTACCTTGATTTATGTACAGATGGATTTAGTCCATTTGGTATGTCAGGTAGGCAGTATTCTTTGTGACCCATAATTGTCAAGCCATATAACCTCCCACCAGAGATCTGTATGCAAAGCGATATTCTATTTCTCAGTATATTAGTACCTGGGCCTAACCATCCAAAATGATCACTTGATGTTTTTCTACAGCCTTTAGTAGAGGAATTGAAGTTGTTATGGCATACTGGAGTTCACACGTTTGACTATTCCAGGAGAAGGAATTTTACAATGTGTGCAGTGCTTATGTGGACCATAAGCGACCTTCCTGCGTATGGGATGTTGTCAGGTTGAACAACGCATAGACGGTTGTCTTGCCCGTACTGCATGCATCGTACATATGCATTTCAACTAAAGCATGGTAGGAAAACAAGTTGGTTTGACTGTCACCCTCAATCTCTTCCTATCAACCACCCGTACAGAAGAAACAAAAGACTGTTTAGGAAAAACAAAATTTTTCGTGTCCCTCCACCAGTGTATCTAACAGGCGATCAAGTAGAGGATCAAATTGATTATTACGGTGCATTATACACAGTTCCTCAGGGGGAAATGGGCATGTTCCGCCTAATATGCCTGATGGTTATTTGGAAGACCGTAACTGGCATAAGAAAAGTATCTTCAGGGAGCTTCCATACTGGAAAGATCATCTCCTTCGCCACAATCTTGATGTGATGCACATCAAGAAGAACTTTTTGATAACATCATGAATACACTTCTGAATGTACAGGGAAAGAGTAAAGATAATTACAAATCACGTCTCGACTTGCCTGAAATATGCGGAAGGAGCGAATTGCACATTACCAAAGATGGTAAAGCGCCAGTCCCTATATTCATATTATCCAGTTCTGTGAAGACAGTGTTATTCCAATGGGTGGCATCTGAAGTGAAGTTTCCGGATGGGTTTGTATCGAATCTTTCACGATGTATTGAGCAAGGAAATTCTCAGGTATGAAAAGTCATGATTGCCATGTGTTTATGCAACGACTACTATCACTTGCTATGGCGGAACGTCTACCTAACAATGTGCACGAAGCAATTGCTGATACGTACGTACGTACTAATGTATACATCTTCACTGGAACATATATATAAGATCACCATATATACTAATATACACATGGATCTTGATGTTTTTTAGGAGTAGAGATGTTCTTTCGGAATCTTTGCACGAGGACGTTGACAGAAAATGTAATAGCCCAACTAGATGAAAACATTCCCATCCTTTTATGAAATTTGTAGAAGAGATTCCTGCCATTGTTTTTCGATGTAATGGAGCACCTTCCTATACATCTTCCAGACGAAGCAGAACTTGGGGGTCCTGTGCAGTTTCGGTGGATGTACCTTTTTAAAGATTCATGAAACATCTGAAACAGAAAACAAAGAATTTTGCAAAAGTGGAGGGTTCTATTGTCCAGGGAAGTTTAACCGAGGAGACATGTCAATTTACATCATATTACTTTGCCCCTAAAGTTAGGACACACAAAAGAGCTCCACGATGATATGATGATAGTGGTGTCGCCCCAACATATGCCATGGATGGAGTACCGGATATATTTTGCGCAATTGGTCGGCTTAGTGGACGAGTAAAAGAGGTTTCGTGGGGGGAGTGAGGAAGAAATTCACTGTGCCCATACGTACATTCTTCTTAACTGTGAGGAAATACGCCTGTGGAAAGGTAAACATATGTTGGTTATATTTATATAGACTAAATTTCTAAATCGATCATGTAGGTACGTACCATATATTTATTTTCTTATGTACATATGAGTCTATATCTATGTACTAGTCTTTTCGTCACTAAAGTTCGCGAAGGGATCGAGGGGATCTCAGATGATGATGTCGAGAGGAGAAAAGCATAACACTTTGTTCCCTGGTTGCAACAACAAGTAAATATATTTGTGCGTATATTTATATATATGTAGATATACATTTAATTATTATGATGTTGCTAGCTAATATATATATATATGTGTATATATATATATATTTGGTTACAGATTGATTACGAGAACGAATCGTACCCTCTTTGGTTTCATGAGATGCTACAGCGTCCACTTGCGAGGATATGTACCGCACCAATGTATTTTACAAGAGGATATGCATTCCACGCTTACAATTATGGTAGACATCGCACAAGCGTTAACTACGGTGTTTGCGTAAGGGGGGACATAGATTTCTATGGAATCCTACAAGAAATCATAGAAGTTACATTCCTTGGTCTCCTACAGTTGAAATGCGTGCTCTTTAAGTGCGAGTGGTTTGATCCTACAATTGGTAGGGGTGTTCGTATCAACAAATTCGGACTCGTCGATGTTAACAAGGGACGCAGGTACAACAAATTTGAGTCATTTATCCTTTATCACAAGCGGAGCAAGTTAGTTTCATTCCTTATCTTCGTTTGACATCGACTGGCAAAAACTGGCTATCCGTCGTGAAGATTGCACCACGAGGTCATATAGAACGTGATGAGGAATCTTCTCTCCAACACGATACACCCGTTGAGATGCCTTCTCCTGAACTAAATACAGATCCCATTCTACTGATTGATCTCCATAGCAGGGAACTTGACGAAATACCAGAGGAAACAGAAACCGAACAAACGGACGAATTCGTCGAAAGTGACAGTCCAGATGACGAGGATGAGTCGGAGGAAGAAGTGGAGTGATAAAACTTGTAGTTTAAAGTTTTTTTAAATTATATGTATTTCTATATGTACGATTCGAAAATTTTCTTAACATTTGTAGCTTTTATATCTAATTGAATCGCCATATAAGTTTTCACAGATTCTTGAAAGTGATCAAAATAATGGATGATAGATCACAGTTAAAAATTAAGTTCATAAGTTATAACTAGTAACTGAAATTTTGTTGTTAACTTGTCCTTAAATAGTCGTTAATTAGTTGTTAATGCAGAAATCGTCGTTAAATAGTTGTTAAATTCCCAATCGTCGTAAAATCGTCATTATAATCCAAATCTTTGTTAAATTGTCGTAATCTAACGACGATTTAACAACGAAATACCGAAAAAAGTAACATGAAACCCTAAACCCCAAATCGGAATATCGGTTATCAAATTATACAATTACACATTCATTAAAAAGCACATTATAAGTACAAGTATGAATGCATGTTTTCGTAACATCAAAATTTTAAAAACGTGGCCAATACACAACATCTGAAAGAGAAATAACATAAACGAATTTGTAATGTATAAGAGATTTATGAGACGAAAGTTTTGAGAAATTTTTTCTTTCAAAAATGTTTTAATGCTTAATACTAGGACAAATACAAGGTTTTCCAACCTAGATTGATCGAAACATTTTAAAAAATTGAATGTTTTTGACGTTTTAGAAATAATTTACACTAATCGTCTTTAATTCGTCGGTAATTAACGATAATTATTCCCAAATTGTCGTTAAACCTCAAACCCTAAACCCTAAAACGTCTACATCCTCAGGTGTTCTTTGTACGAGGAGGTACGAATCATACAAAAGTACAAATCCTCGTTAAATCATCGTTATTTAACGATGATTTGTCAAAAAAACGAAACTTTTTGGTTTCCCCCTGACGGGTAAATGTGCAATATTTAATTTTTGGTTGCGACGATTTTACGACGATTCATCGTAAATTCCTCGTTAATTAACGACGAATTTATGACGACCACTTCGTCTGTATAAACAACGAAATCTCCATTTCGTTGCTCATTCCAACTTTCTCACAAACTCAACACACTCTCAACACACTCTCCACTACTAAAAAGTAATCTTCAAACTTAATCTTTTAAATACTTTCAATATTTAAACTCTAAATATATTAGGAATTGAATTAGTTGTAGGATTGAATTTTTACCTTAGGATTTGTAATTTAGCCTTAGGATTCAAACTTATAATTAACTTAACTTGTAATTATGATAAAGTTTTGGAATTTGTTTTTTAAAAAATTACTCTTTAATTCTTAATTATGCTAAAGTCTAATATTACTCACAATAATGATTTTAAATTTTTAAATTTAAACTAAATATTAAATTTTTAAAAGTGATTTTTTCTAAAATCACAATAATGATTTTTAAAGTGATTTTTTCTAAAATCAAAATAATGAGACTTTTTGAGGATGTTCTTTGGAAGCACTACGGAAGCAAGAGATAACAATCGAAGTATAGAGAATAGAGAAAGACATTTTATATTGATCAAGAGAAGCAAGGTACAATGTGATTTGGGGTTTTAGAACCCTTACAAAGATCGAGTGTCTCTTAACCTATTGTCTAGTCTCTAGGTTTTTTTGTGAATACATTATATGAACCTTTAGGTATAATATTTATAGTGCTTTGTGATGATTATCCCCTTAAAATTAGGAAAGTCGTGTATATCCTTTAGTTATTTAGACATATTTCCTTTTTCCTTAGGATTTCCTTTTCCCGGATGGATTATTCGTCCGCCTTCTTGCCCAGTGGCATACTTCCGGCTTCCTGCTTCTATCGGCATTCTCCTGCTTTTGGCTTAAGGGTTATCGTATTGTTTATGGACCCATGAGATTTCCCAATGTCCAAAATACTCCTAACACCAAGCATTCACACACACACTAGCCATCCCTAAATCTTCTACCAACAGTGATTTGATTCCTCTCTTGTCTCATTCGTGTTGAGCTACCAACAACTTCTCATTTGACTATGAGAAGGTCCTACTAATAAAGAACGACTTTAAATTCTTTTTTGAATCTCCACCTGAAACCAAGATAAGAGCCCGCTTTAAATTGTAGCGTAGTTCCTGTAAACTTTGATGACTCCAAATTGAACCAATTTCCTTCAGTTGAGCTCCTATCCTTTTTTAAAAAAAAATCCCATCTTCACCAATTTCATGTTAGGCCCTTTTACTCACTGTTTATTTGATTCATCCAACATAATCTTGTGTACAATACTGCAACATAATCATATGTCAATCCTTTGACATATATTTACTAACCAGTAACCACTTCAAGCAGTCGTTTATCTATAGAAGGCTTTCATTACCATTTGTATCGACGACTTGGAATTGTCACCAATTCCCTTTTTACCTCAAGTGGCACCGTTCAGTCCACCATGACGTGAATCCATCATCTTATGCCTCCATGTAGAACCTTAAAGCCTTGAATCTTTCACATGAGTAACTTATTCATTTTTCTTAGACTCATGTATTCAATTCATACAATGCCAAAAACCATTCGATTTGAAATAAACAAAAAATTTCCTATCAGTTTTCATTAAGAGTCTATCAACTTTCAAGCCAAGCTTAAACACAATTCCTTAGTGTCATAGTAGCTCTAATCTGAGCATTCCTTCAGCTAAATTCACTCCTCCTCAACAGCATCTTGTTTGTTCCCACAGAAGTCCTTATGTTCCAACAAAAAAAATGTGTTTCTGCTTTACGAAGTTTATCAAGTTAAATCAAGTCAAAACCACATTAAACCAATGTGGATTGATTGGCTGGAAAGCTTCTAGACTTTGCAGTCTTTTCATTTTGATATTGACTTAAGTTTAAACCAATTCTCAACAATGGCTAAAACAATACATGTTCCTAACTGAAAAACTAAAGAAATACTTGTTATTGGGACTGAGTAAAAGAATACATGTCTCTAGGTGTGAACAATGAAGTGGCGTGATAATATGTGAAATAGTGAAGTGACGTAAACAGTGAAGTGACATGAACAGTAAAGTGATGTGATTAGTGTTTGTGTTTATGATGTGATTGCTTAGAAGTTTGTGTGTGCGCTTTTTTTAGTTATCATTGTTTGTCGCTTGGGTTTAGGTTTAGTCTTTTCAGACTGAATTGGCATTTAGATGATATGGAATTGGTTATGTTCTCATTGGGTGTATAACAGATTATTAAAGTAGAAATGAGGTATAAAGTTTAAGTTATCAGTTTGCAAAAAAGCAATTTAGCTGCATCACCTGATTAACTATAAGATTCAGCGGGNTTTTTTTTTTGTCAATAAACGTTTTCGGACTCGGATTCAATACATTTTTTACACATAAAGAGTTCTAACCAACCAAAATAATCGGAACCGAACCGAAAGAACCGAAAAATAACCGAACCGTAGTTGAAAAATAACCGAGTGGTTCCAATTTTCTAGAACGGAAAAAAACTGAACCGAACGGGTAACCGAAGTAAACGAAAATATCTAAAAATATCCGAAAATATCCGGAAATCCGAAAATATACCCAAAAATATCCGAAAATATCTGAAAATATCAAAAAACCCGGAAAAATATCCGAACATTCGTATCCGAATGGTTACTTAATTCAAACGGAACCGAATCCGAACCGAACCGGAACCAAACCGGAACCGAACTGAAATACTTTAGAAACCGAATGGTTCCAATTTTTGGGGAACCGAAAGAACCGAACCGAAACCGAACGGATAACCGAACGACCAAGCCTAGAGGTGTCAAAATGGGTAAACCAAACCAAAACAACCCATATCCAAAGATATTGTAAGCTAAATGGATCATGGATTAACCCAATCCATTTAGCAAATGGTTTGGATCAACCCATAACTCATTAAAATTAATGGGTTAGTGGTTTTAATGGTTTACCCAAAAACTTTTTGATTATATAGAATAATTAACAAATAAAATAATTATCATTATACTATAATTAAAAAATAATCTACGCTTATACCGGGAAAACTAACACTTTATGCTTTTTTACGGAAAAATTTAGGAATTTTCGTTTTTGGCAGAAAAAATACAAACTTACGTTTTTGGTGGGAAAATCGTCGGAATTTACGTTTTTGACAGGGAAATTGACGTGTTTATTTTTTTTTGCGGGAAGATAGATAGACTAACGGTTTTACAAGAAAATCAACGGATTTACGTTTTTTGCGGGAAATCGATAGACTTACAGTTTTGGCGGGAAAATCGACGGACTTGCGTTTTTTGAGGGAAAATCGACGGACTTACGACTTTGGAAGGAAAATCGATGGATTTACGTTTTTGGAAGGAAAATCGGCGGACTTACAGTTTTGGCGGGAAAATCGACGGATTTTCGTTTTTGGCGAGAAAATCGATAAACTTACGGTTTTTGCGGGAAAATCGATGAACTTACGATTTTAGCAGAAAAATCGACAGACTTACGTTTTTTGGCGGGAAAATCGACGGAATTTACGTTTTTTGCAAGAAAATCGACGGGTTTACATTTTTGCGGGAAAATCGACAAACTTGCGGTTTTGGCGGGAAAATCGACGGACTTCCGGTTTTGGCGGGAAAATCGACGGATTTACGTTTTTGGCGGGAAAATCGACGAAATTTACGTTTTTAGCAAGAAAATCGACAAGTTTACGTTTTTTGCGAGAAAATCGACAGACTTGCGGTTTTGACGGAAAATCGACGGACTTACGGTTTTGGCGGAAAAATCGATGGACTTACGTTTTTGGCGGGAAAAACGACGGAATTTACGTTTTTGGCGGGAAAAACGACGGAATTTACGTTTTCGGCGGGAAAATCGATGGGTTTACGGTTTTGGCGTGAAAATTGAAAGACCTGCTATTTTGGCGGGAAAATCGACAGACTTCAGGTTTTGGCGGGAAAATCGATAGACTTACGGTTTTGGCGGGAAAATCGACGGGTTTACGATTTTTGGCAGGAAAATCGACGGAATTATTGTTTTGACGAAAAAATCGACCGACTTGCGGTTTTGGCGGGAAAATCGACCGACTTGCGGTTTTGGCTGGAAAATCGACGAACTTGCGGTTTTGGTGGAAAAATCGACGAATTTACGTTTTTGGCGGGAAAATAGACAAACTTACGATTTTGACAAAAAAATGGGCAAATATATGTTGTTGGTGGTAAAATATACAGACTTACGGTTTTGGCGGAAGAATCGAGAGATTTACGTTCTTGTCAGGAAATCGAAGGACTTAAAGTTTTGGCGGAAAAATCGGCAGATTTATGTTTTTGGCGGAAAAATAGACAGACGTATGGTTTTTTTATAAACCATTTCAATCCACAGATGTATTTGAAGATAATGATATAATGATACTATGATGTTATAATGATGATGACAATGATAATTGAATGATGATGACAATGATAATTGAATGATGATGTGTCATGTTGAAAATAATGAGTTAACCCATTAGAAACCATAAATCATTTCAATCCAATCAATTTCAACCCGAACCATTTAACCCAATAACCCATTTGACTCATTAAACCATGATAAGCCAAATAATCAATCCATTTGGGTTTATGGATTGGATCAACCCATATGTTTATTTTATTTTATGTCAAACATAATTGTAACTCGCTACACATTTAAATATATAGTACTAGAATTTTGACCCGCACAGCCGCGCGGGTTATTTGAATAATTTTATATATTATTAATCATGTTTAGATTTTTCGAGTATCGTGTTTATAACTTTCGGTTATTTCAAGTTTCGGATTCGGGTTCAGGTTCAAAACTTTTAGAATTTTCAATTATATTGAATTATGGGTTCGATTTAGATTTGAGATTTTCGAACTTTTAGATTTCCTCGGATACTCGTATGGGTTCAGTTCGGATAATATCCAGTTCCCGAAATACCGTGAAACAAAACCCGTTAAAGTATTTAAAAAAAATATTAGATGACTAACCTTAAATTTTATAGTTCATAAAAATTATTTATAAATTTTTATAGATTTTTCTGAATTATATCACTTTATAATTTTTTTTGAACTTTTGTAACAAATTTTGTTTAGAAAATAATAATATTGTAATATTATTATTTTTAAAATTTATGAATTTATTTTAAATTTGAAGACAAACTATATTTAAATTTTCGAAAAACTGACGATTTTAAATTGTATTGGTTTACAATTTTGATAGTGATTAAGTGAAAAGAATATTAGAATATTCTAATATGTTTATTGGAATATGTAAATGAATAATTAGAGTTATTTTAATTTATTAGATATATTTAATAAAATTTTTAAAATATGTTCAATTTGAAAATTCACACATGAAAAAGTTTATGTCTTTCCTTTTAATAAGATTGATATGATTAATTAAAAAATCATGTGCATTTGTTCTTATCAGTCAAGTAATTAAATAATTTATCATCTTATGGGCGGCACCTGAAAAATTAAATATTGCTTAGGGTATATACCCAATGCTCCCCCAATGATTCGAAACGTTCACTTTCTTTTTTGATAAAAGGTTATCTTATTTATCAATTTATTTATGTTCTGACAGACATAGATTACTGATAGCGGAAACAAATTTGAAAAAATGAAACTAAAGTATATTACCTAAAACAAACCAACACAGACCTAGAAATCAGTCCGAAATCGTGAAATTGGTGAAGAATACAATCTCGATTCATTCAAAATATTCGATTACAATTATCAACCATATCAGCTTCGCTATTCTACCAATCAAACGTATTTCGCCTAATGATTTTTAATACCGCCGAATTTGTTTATCGCCGTTCTCAACCGATGGAGCTCGGAAAGATGAGATTCACCTAGTTCCCTAGGATGTCGGGGTTTTCCTAGTCTAAACCGTCCTACCGGAGTAGCTGGATCTCAATGTTTCCTTTCTTAGTACTACAATATTACCTCTGTTTTACAAAATGTATCGTTTTAAAGTTTTAATTTTGTTTTACAAAAATATTGGTTTATATCTTCCATGCAAATTTATAAAAAAAATTCCGATTATTAATTAGAAAGTAAAAAAAATTAATATTTTAATGATGGACAAAAAAACTTTTTAAACTTTTTTTTATTTTCCATGAAAAATGTCATAGTAATACTTTTTGTAAAAAAGAGGAGTATTTTATTAACCAAATATTAGCTATGTATTTACCTAAGACAAACTTGAGAACTTGTAATAAACCAAAAGAAAGGACAAAAACTGTTAGCTACACTACAAAAAAACAACTGGTTAACAACGACGGCAATCATCGTAAAATCGTTGTTAAATAAGAATAACGACGAATTTACGATAAAAACGAAAACATTGCTAACAAATCGTCGCAATATCGTCGAAATACCCATCAGGAGATCCTCCGAATCAATGGGTTGTTGCTGCTGCTGCCCCTGCTCCTGCTGTTGCGGCTCGCGCGCTACCTCATCTTCGGCATGTCTCATTAGACGAGCAATATTCGGGTTGTCCACTGAAAGGATCTCGATCATCTTGTCGTAGAAGCTGAACTGCCGATCGTACCGCTCTTGCCTCGACCGTAGATCAGCGATCTCGGCGTGCGCGGTCTTCAACTCGTTCTGCATAACTGCCTGCTGGGTAGACGCAGCTCTGTATGACGACGATGCCGCTGGGACATCCTGAATGGATCCCATCCCCAAAATTCTCTTTTTTTCTTGGGAGCAACCTGAAAAAAATCAATAGTTAAGATAATTTTAAAAGGAATAATTAAATAAAAAATAATGAAAAAAATAACAATTTACCTCCTCGAAAATCCGATCAAGCTCAGGGGTGGTCAGAGGCTCGGCCGGCTGAGCAGTGCCTTCGGGCGAGAGCTGAGATCTCTGACTCTCAATCTCCATCCGTCTCGCCTCCACTTGGTTGTAGATCCTCTTCAACTGTGCATCTACGAACTGTCCGTTCTTCCGTTTGTGCGTCTTCTCGAAGACCTAGCTGACAGACGGAAGATAGCCTAATGTCTTAGCCTGAAAAAAATAAAGACATAATTAAGTAAATTAAAAATATTGTATATTATGTATTTAAATTAGTAAAATAATTAAAATTATATTATTTAGAAATTACTTATCATATCAAGGCGTTGGCCAGCGAAAGACATCTGACGAGAAGTGTGAGGCATCTGCTTCTTGGTGCCATCTGGAGCGGCGGTGTTCCTTGAGAAGGAACACTTAGTCGCAATCGATGTGGCATGTGCATCGCTCCAGTAGGCCTTGAGGCCATTCCACATCGCAGTAGACATGAAGATGGGCTTCGCGAGGTCTCCCTTCAGCCCGAACTTCTCCTTCCAGTCGGAGACGGTGTTGTCGAGCCTCAACTTCGCTCGCTTGTAGAACTTCGTCTTGACCATCTCGTTGATGGAGATGTCCCGATGCCAATTTTGCTGAAAAAACCAAAAAAATTGATAAATAAATAAATAAATAAATATTAATAACTTACCACGAAACACTTGAACCACGTCCGCTTGATGTGGTCCAGCATCGTGGACAAGTTCACGTGCGGCTCCGTGAAGTAGCCCTTGATGGTATCGGCAACGGAACGACCGACCTTATTGTCGATCCCGAACCTGCGAAAAAAACATATAAATTTATTAAAATTGATATAATAGTTAAATAAATTATAATTAAATTAAATTAAAACATATCAAAATGTCTGATCGCCTATCCTATCGGGATCGAGACGAGGAAGATGATCGTGTCCGCGCTGAACAATGATGTCCTCAACCCGAAGATGGACGTATGGAGCAGTGGACGGAACATCCAAGTCCGGATGTACGCCCCCATCGGCCCCAACTGCCTCAAGTGCTGCTACTGGTGCCTGATGATGAGGGGGATCCACTGTAGCAGCTGGTGGTGGTGGCGGTGGCAGCGGAGGAGGCGGTGGTGGCGGTGGAGACGGCGTAAATGATGATGGCCGTGTAAACGTCGGTCTCGTCCTACTACTCGAGACTGGTGTACTAGATGAAGCCGAGGCTCCCGTCCTACGAGCCTCAGCCTCCCGCTCAGCGAGGAAATTTATATAATGGGGCTCGATGACTTTTCTAGGGGGACCCATAATAACTAAAAAAAGAGAAATCTAAAAGTAAAATCTTATGGGTTGATTGTATGGGACATCATTTTAATTTTGGTTGTGGATGTAAAATTATTTATAATAATTAAAATTATTTTTTGGCTTTAATTTTGGGGAATAATACTTTCAAAAAGAATTAAAGTCTCATTATTGTGATTTTAGGGAAAATCACTTTTAAAATCATTATTGTGATTTTAGAAAAAATCACTTTTAAAAATTTTGTACTTAGTTTAAATTTAAAAATTTAAAAACATTATTGTGAGTAATATTATGCCTTTATCATAATTTAGAATTAAAGTGTAATTTAAAAAAAAAACAAAATTTAAAATTTTATCATAATTACATATTAAGTTACAAGTTTGAATCCTAAGGCTAAATTACAAATCCTAAGGCTAAAATTCAAATATTAATGCTAAAATTCAATCTTACAACTAATTCAATTCCTAATCTATTTAGAATTTAAATATTGAACTTATTTAAAAGATTACGTTTGAAGATTACCTTTTAGTAGTGGAGAGAGTGTGTTGAGAGTTGTTGATTTTGTGAGAAAGTTGGAATGAGCAACGAAATGGGGACTTCGTTGCTTATATAGAGGAAACGATGGTCAAAAAATCATCGTCAATTAATGACGAATTTACGACGAATCGTCGTAAAATCGTTGTAACCAAAAATTAAATATTTCGCATTTATGCGCCGGGGGGAAACGAAGAGTTTTGTTTTTTTGACCAATTGTCGTTAATTCATCATTACATAAGGACGATTTATACTTTTGTACGATTCATACCTCCTCGTACAAAGAACCTGAGGATGTAGACGTTTTAGGGTTTAGGGTTTGAGGTTTAACAAAGATTTTACGACAATTTGGGAATAATCATCGTAAAAGCATCGTTAATTAGAAACGAATTAACGACGATTAGTGTAAATTTTTTCTAAAGCGTCAAAAACATTCAATTTTTAAAAATGTTTCGATCAATCTAGGTTGGAAAACCTTGTATTTGTCCTAGTTTTAAGCATTAAAACATTTTTAAAAGAAAAAATTTCTCAAAACTTTCGTCTCAGATATCTCTTATACATCTCAATGTCGTTTATGTTGATTCTCTTTCAGATGTTGTGTATTGGCCACGTTTTTAAAATTTTAATGTTACGAAAACATGCATTCATACTTATATTCATAATGTGCTTTTTGATGAATGTGTAGTTGTATAATTTGATAATTGATATTCCAATTTGGGGTTTAGGGTTTCATGTTATTTTTTCGGTATTTCGTTGTTGAATCGTCGTTAAATTACGATGATTTAACGACGATTGAGCTTATAACGACTATTTTACGACGATTGGGATTTAACAACGATTTAACGACGATTTCTGCATTAACAACTAATTAATGACTATTTAAGGACAAGTTAGCAACAAAATTTCAGTTACTAGTTATAACTTGTTAACTTAATTTTTAACAGTAATCTATCATCAACCATTTTTGATCACTTTCAAGAATCTATGAAAACTTATATGGAGATTCAATTAGATATAAAAGCTACAAATGTTAAGATATTTTTCGAATCGTACATATATATAGAAATACATATAATTTAAAATTTTTTAATTAAAATACAAGTTTCATCACTCCACTTCTTCCTCCGACCCATCCTCGTCATCTAAACTGTCACTTTCGTCGAATTCGTCCGTTTGTTCGGTTTCTGTTTCCTCTGGTATTTCGTCAAGTTACCTGCTATGGGGATCAATCGCTAGAACGGGATCTGTACTTAGTTTAGGAGAAGACATCTCAATGGTTGTATCGTGTTGGAGAGCATATTCCTCTTCACATACTATATGACCTCGTGGCGCAATCTTCACGACGGATAGCCAGTTTGTGTCGGTCGATGCCAAACAGGGATAAAGAATGAAACTAACTTGCTCCGCTTGTGATGCAAGGATAAATGGCTCAAATTTGTTGTACATGCGTCCCTTATTAACATCGACGAGTTCGAATTTGTTGATACGAACACCCCTGCCAATTGTAGGATCAAACCACTCGCACTTAGAGAGCACGCATTTCAACTGTAGGAGACCAGAGAATGTAACTTCTATGATTTCTAGTAGGATTCCATAGAAATCTATGTCCCCTCTTACGCAAACGCCGTAGTTAACGCTTGTGCGATGTCTGCCATAATCGGAAGCGTGGAATGCATATCCTCTTGTAAAATACATTGGTGTGGTACATATCCTTGCAAGTGGATGTTGTAGCATCTCATGAAACCACAGAGGGTATGATTCGTCCTCGTAATCAATCTGTAACCAAATATATATATATTACCTATCAACATCTCATATATTGCATAAATGTATATCTACATATATATAAATATACGCGCAAATAGAATTATTTGTTGTTGCAACCAGGGAACAAAGTGTTCTGCTTTTCTCCTCTCGGCATCATCATCTGAGATCCCCTCGATCCCTTCATGAACTTGAGTGACAAAAACACTAGTACATAGATATAGATTCATATGTACGTAAGACAATAAATATATGGTACGTACCTAAAAGATCGATTAAGAAATTTTGTCTATTTAAATATAACTGACATATGTTTACCTTTCTCACGAGCGTATTTCCTCACAGTTAAGAAGAATATACGTATGGGCATTGTGAATTTCTTCCTCACTCCCCCCACCAAACCTCTTTTGCTCGTCCACTAAGCCGACCAATTGCGCAAAATATATCTGGTACTCCATCCATGGCATATGTTGGGGCAACGCCACCATCATTATATCGTCGTGGGGCTCTTTTTCGTGTCCTAACTTTAGGGGCAAAGTAGTATGATGTAAAGTGAGATGTCTCCTCGGTTAAACTTCCCTAAAAAATAGAACCCTCCACTTTTGCAAGATTCTTTGCTTTCCGTGTCAGATGTTTCATGAATCTTTCAAAAAGGTACATCCACCGAAACTGCACAGGTCCCCCAAGTTCTGCTTCGTGTGGAAGATGTATAGGAAGGTGCTCCATTACATCGAAAAACGATGGCGGGAAAATCTTCTCCAAGTTGCATAAAAGGATGGGAATGTTTTCATCTAGTTGGGCTATTACATTTTCGGTCAACGTCCTCGTGCAAAGATCCCGAAAGAACATCCCAACTCCTAAAAAACATCAAGATCCATGTGTATATTAGTATATATGGTGATCTTATATATATGATCCAGCGAAGATGTATACATATTAGTACGTACGTACGTACCAGCAATTGCTTCGTGCACATTGTTAGGTAGAAGTTCCGCCATTGGAATAGCGCTGTCTTTGCTGAACTGGATAATCTGAATATAGGGATTGGCGCTTTACCATCTTTGGTAATGTGAAATTCGCTCCTTTCGCATAATTCAGGCAAGTCGAGACGTGATTTGTAATTATCTTTACTCTTTCTCTGCACATTCAGAAGTGTATTCATGATGTTGTCAAAAAAGTTCTTCTCGATGTGCATCACGTCTAGAATGTGTCGGAGGAGATGATCTTTCCAGTATGGAAGCTCCCAGAAGATAATTTTCTTATGTCAGTTATGGTCTTTCAGATAACCATCAGGCATATTAGGCGGAACATGCCAATTTCCCCCTAAGAAAATGTGTATAATGCACCATAATAATTAATTTGCTCCTCTACTTGATTGTCCGTTAGATACACTGGTGGAGGGACACGAACAATTTTGTTCTTCCTAAATAGTCTTTTGTTTCTTCTGTACGGGTGGTTGATAGGAAGAAATTGACGGTGACAGTCAAACCAGCTTGTTTTCCTACCATGCTTTAGTTGAAACGCATCCGTACGATGCATGCAGTAAGGGCAAGACAATCGTCTATGCGTTGTCCAACCTAACAACATCCCATACGCAGGAAAGTCGCTTATGGTCCACATAAGCACTGCACGCATCGTAAAATTCCTTCTTCTGGAACAGTCAAACGTGCGAACTCTGGTATGTCATAACAACTTCAATTCCTCTACTAAAGGCTGTAGAAAAACATCAAGTGATCGTTTTGGATGGTTAGGCCTAGGGACTAATATACTGAGAAATAGAAATTCTCTTTGCATACACATCTTTGGTGGGAGGTTATATGGCGTGACAATTACGGGCCACAAAGAGTACTGCCTACCTGACATACCAAATGGACTGAATCCATCTGTACATAAACCAAGGTAGACATTACCTTTTTTCTACCAAAATTGGGGTGTACCGAGTTAAAATGTCTCCACGCTTTTGCTTCTGATGGGTGGGTAACCTCTCCATCTAACTGTGTATGTTCTGCATGCCACCTCATTGATGTTGTTGTCTTTTCCGATTGATATATTCTTTTTAATCTATCAGTAATAGAGAGATACCATATCCTTTGGTATGGTATCCTCTTCCGCCAACCCCTTGTGGCCTAAATCTTGGCTTTTTACAAAAACGACATTCCTCGAGCAACTTATCATCATCTTTCCAAAAAAGCATACAATTGTCCATGCAAACATCAATAGACTCAAATGGCAGACCCAGACGAATGACCAACTTCTGTATCTCATAATACGTTTCAGCAGCCAAATTATCAGAAGGTAGATACTCTTTCAAAAAATCAGCCCAATCATCCATGCATACTTCATTTAAGTTATGATCTGTTTTATATTCATCATCCTAGCAGCTAATGACAATTTAGAGCGTCCTCTACATCCAGCATATAATGGTTGATTTGCATCATTTAACATGTCGTAGAATCTTTTAGCATCTAAATTTGGTTCTTCAACAATGTTATCATCATATGCAAATGTAGAAGTATTTGCTTGATGAGGAAATACATACGTAATCATGTCATTAATCCTATCGTGTTAATTATCGTCATTATGATGTTGATAATTACCAAACTCATATTGATGATCATGCCTATCAACATGTTCAACATTTTCTACGGATTGATGATAATAATTACTACTACTGCTACTACCAACGTTACCCCAATATCCTTCTCCATGTTGAAACCATATGAAATATTATAGTGTAAGTCCTCTATTTAACAAATGCTTCCAAACATTTTCAACAAGAATAAACCATGTATTCTTGCACTTTCTACATGGATAGAACATCTTACCACTTTCGACAGTGATCGGTAGATTTGTGGCTTGACGCATAAAATTTTCAAGTCCTCCAAGGAACTCTTGAGTCACTGATCCCTCCCTATCTCTATGCATGTACATCCACCATCGAATTTCATATTGATCGCCAGACATTTTTTATTTTCCTTTTGTGTTTGATGAGAGAAAGAATGTGTGAAGTATGATTTGTGGTGAAAGTGAAGGAGGTGTTTATAGAAATTTCATAAATTTTAGCATTGAATTTACATTGGATATTAACAACGAATTAACAACGATTTTTTTTGCTACCAACAAACAACAATTTACCTTTTAATTAACGACTATACTTTTCGTTGTTAATTATTAGGTACACCTATAATAAACGTTTTAAACATATAACAATTTTAGTCTCTAATTCGTTGTAAATTACTTGTTAAATATGTCGTTGTTAAATCGTTGTTATGTAAAGAGTTTTTAACGACGATTTACAAAATAAGTGTAAATTAGTCGTATAATCGTCGTAAATTATCCACATTTTAACGAAGATTTAAATCGTCGTTAATTTACGACGATTTTACAACGAATATGATTTACATCGTAAATTCGTCGTGGAATCGTAGCTAAATAACAACGAATAATTTTCGTCGCAAAAATTCATTGTTAATCGACTGTTTTCTTGAAGTGCTAGCTCAATTGTGCGTGAGTGTAGTGGTAAAAAATACAATGTGTTTAGGTCAAAAATACTATGTGTTTGTTTAAAACGATGTTTAAGGATATGAAACTTATTAAGAAAATATCAATTTATTATGTTTTACGTTTACATACAGAAAAAGTATTAATAACAATATAATATAGCCTAGGACGATGTGGTCAAGTGGTAAGAGACGAGTTCATCATGCTAACATGTTATGAGTTCAATCTCCTGCTATGCGAAATTACAACACATTTATTTTTGTACAACACACGGGTATGGACCCTTGCTTTCGGTCTATTTGCAAACCCGAAGAGCGAACCTACCCGTGGACGACTTTCTCCGAGAGATTAGTTTGGACCTATTTGGTCTCGGATTACCCTGAATTATCAAAAAAAAACAAAATAATACATTACAAAATTCAATTTGTCGTAAAAGTCAAGTACATTTAAATAATCTTATCTATTAAAACAGAGTCATTCTTTTTATCTACTTAAAAAATTGTCATTTAAATTTGGACTTATACACAATCATTATAAATAATTATACCAATTATTATTATTTAATTAACAATACAATATAAATATTGTTAATCCATGTTATATCCTCTACGTTCTTATAAATTATATAGAGTTGTTATTATTATTAATAAGTTTATACATTATACATGTGTCATTATTTATATAGTTAACGTGTTAGCATACATATATTGATAAATATATAATAACGTTCAATATAAGACTACAAATCCAATCATATATTATTGGTTTTATAATAAATCGGTTTTGATATATCTATACTATAGTATATATGGAATTGTGTTATTATAGTACAAGTGTAAATTTTGACCAAAAAAATAGTACAAGTGTAAATTAGGCTAGGCGCTCGTGATGCTGTTCAGGTTCAGATCCCGAACTCCAACCCTATACGATCCATCTGCTTTTTGAAAATTTCAGTTTGGGTTTTTTGGGTCGGTTTAGATTTTATAAAACTATTAAAACCCGGATAGATGCGATACTTATTCGGCTATTTTTGTGTTTTTCGGGTTCAGTTTTTCTTCAGATTTTTCCAATTTTTCGGGTTTTAATCGAATATTTTCGGATTTTTTGGTTGTTTTAGGATTTTTGGGTTCAACTATTTTTGGGTTTCTCGGACTTGAGTTCGGTTGTTCTTTAGATTTCTCCAATTTTTCGAATATTTCGGGTTTTAATCAAATATTTTTGGGTTTTTTTTTCCTAATTTTCTATTGTTTCAAGATTTGGGTTTGGGATTTTTAGATTAACAAATGCAAGTATATGATATAAGGGTATAAGGGTAAGGATGTATGTATATGTGTGTGCAAAAGTTTGGAGTTTAAACTCGAAACTCAAAAATATTTGAGCATGGAACCTGTTCGGATTTTTTTACATGTTTTTCTGATTCGGTTTGGAGTAAAGATTTTGTTGTTAAAAAAAGTAAAGAGCTAATCTCATTCTTATAAACATTTTTCAAATACCAATCTTTTTTAAAAAATAATATCCTCAAAATATTATTAACTCGCATAAACAAAAATGTTTTATGATAAAGCTTAAAACAATGTTAAAGAAATAAAATTATGTTTTTTAAACACATAACATTTCAATTAATTAAGTTAGTTTATCACATATAAACATTTGTCAAATAAAAAAAAATTGAAAATAATAATAATATGTAAAAATTGTATATAAAATAATGTATAGTTGAACATATGTATAATAAAAAATATACTCGTGCATAGTACGGGATAAACTCTAGTTGTATTAAAATCTAGGATTTGATCCGCGTTATACGCGGAGTCATGTTTTAATAATAGATTGTGATAACTTCAAATTTTAACAAATTTTAAAAATTCATAACTTAAATTTGTAAATTTTTAATTAGGATTAAACATATTCGGTATTGGTTAAGGTGCTTAATCCGTGGTGAACTAAATAATATTTTTTTTACAATATTATTCTCAATTCACCCGTAATTGATTGAATCATATTTTCTATTTTTTTAAAAATCAATTATAACAATATAGTGAAAAAACTATAGTATAGTTAATTAAAAGTGTGTTTTATAAACAATTACGTTTTTAAACCTAATTACGACTAAAAGGTGTATTTGGCAAGATTACGTTTAATATGGTCTTAAAGACAATTATGTTTTGTGTTTAAATTAATTTACATTTTTTAATTTTTTTATATATTAAGAATATATAAACTATTAGGATTTTAATTATATTCTAACTAATTAATTATATATTAATATAGAACTAAAGTATATCGTTTAGTTTAAATATATTTAATTTTAGATTATTTTAAAAATAATATGTAATGGCTCACCCAAAAACCCAAACCAAGCTCTAAACCGTCGACCCAAACCCATGAACCGAACCCGCCCACCCGACCTAAGACCCATAAACCGACCTGAGAACCCGAAACCCTTTAAACTCTTCCTCTCCCTCTCTATAACCCTAAAATAAACAAAAGGTAAAAAAAGAAAGGAGGAAGGCGAAGAGAAAGACGCCGCAAAGGAGGAAGAGAGGAAGAAGGAGAAGTCGCCGGAGAGAGAGAGAGAGAGAGAGAGAGAGAGAGAGAGAGAGAGAGAGAGAATGGCGATGGCGAAGACGATGAGCGACAGAGAAGGCGGAGAGAGAGCCGCAAGGATCACAGAGGGAGTGGGAAGTCGCGAGGTGTCGTGATCGTGAGGGAGGAAAGAGAGGAGACCCATGGTTGGTGTCGCGATGACGACGGTCGCAAGAGGAGGAGGAGTGGTCGTGGAAGTGATCGGAGGAAGAATTGAAGTTGCGGAGGTAGTGGGAGAGTCGCATGTGGTTGGAGGAGGATCCGAAAAGGCGGAGTATCGGATCGGAGGCATGGATACGGTGGAGAAGGAGTAAGAAGTTGGGGAAACCGTAATCAGAAGAGAGGAGGCAGAGCAAGTGATGGGCGTGGCGGAGAAGGTGAGACCCGAGAGGAGAGCAACGTTGGTGGGGATGATCGGAGGTTTTTGTGGTGAAGTGGAGATGCCGCAGACGATTGTGGTGATGGGAGGAGCGGAGGACGGCGACGGAGAAGAGGGACGAGTGAAGCTGGCAGTGGAAACCCTCGGTGGTGGAGGTGACTTACGGCGCAAGGAAGAAGAAGGAGAAGAAGCTAGGGGTTTTGTTGACTTGCGGCGCAAGCAAGGTGGGGGAGCTAGGGTTTTCGATGACTTGGGGAAGAAGGAAGCCGCGGATCCGGGAACGAAAAATGATCGGGAGGCTGCTGCACGGGGATTGTGACCGGAGAAACATTTGGAGACGGTGGTGAAAAACCGAAAGACGACGGTGCAAAACCGAAAAACGGCGGTGACTTAAGCATCAAGAAAGAAGAAGATGGATTGGAAGGAAAAAGGGAAACCGAAAATGGAGATTTTGGAAAACAGTCCAGAGACGAGGAAGTAGTTGAAGGAGAAGAGATGATGAGAGCGAGGAAGAAAATAGGGGAGTTGGACACATGGTAAGAGATTGTTCCCAAGGCGGAGGCGGGAATGATTTACGGAGAAGAAGTCACTAGAGTAGCAGGAACCTCTCGTACCGGAAAAAAAGTTTTGGTAGAGGCGGATCAAGCCAGAAAACCGGAGGAAGCCCAGGAGTTGGAGAAGCAGAGTGTCGGTTCTGCGAGACCAGACCAGAAGGGTTTCGAGGCACGCCTGCGAGAGTTGCATCCCTCGGTAAAGAATTTACCATTTTACCATTAGTTTCCTTTTTGGGAACTTTCCAAGAATAGCATGTTTCTTTTTTTTTTTGAAAAGTTTCTATTTTAGGAAAGTTTCCTCTTCGGATAGGTTTCCTCTTCATAAAAGTTTCCATTTATGGTGGGTTACCATAAATGGAAAGTTTCTATTTTTAGCAAGGTTTCGGGAAGGACTAATCGAGTTCCTGTTTTAGGGTCTGTTGGCATGAGAAGGATCTTCCGGGAAAGGGGTTGGAGAATTTAGTTGGGACAACAAAGATGGAAATTCCAGCGGACTAGAATCCGGTTTCAGAAAAGGAGATGGAGGATCTTCTTGGGGCAGGAAGGACACTGGAGGAGCATTATCTAGCAAGGTTCAGAGGCAGGAGTAGAGGTCATACACTCGGGAGGCATTTTGACCATCAGGCCAAGGTGAGGAGGTTCTCGGTTTCGTCTTATTCGATAGTCGTTTAGCTTGCTTGTTAGCCTAGGGTTAATCTGGTCGTTGTCGAGCTATAAGTCTCGGCACGAATAAAAACTATGTATTATATATTGTTGATGATATAGAGACTTATAAGCCTAAGCACGATTGGTTGTTGGGTCGCTAAGTCGAGCCTAGGGTAGAACTTGTGAAAGAACGTAAGTCCTAAAAATGACTAGGTTTAATTTGGCATTGTATGAGAATTACGAAAGATAATAGAAGGTCTAGAATAATTCGGTAATATGTATTCTTTGGTGGATAGTCGCATATCCAGTTTACGGGTGTGATGCGCCCCGCCCTGGGGGAATCGAGAGGTGAGGAGTAGGATCTTCGCGCCGGGCCAGGCGGAAGTAATCTGGAGAGTCGAGGTACTAACTGGATGAGCCTTTCCGGACAGGATGTAATGCTTGGCAAGGCAAGAGGCCTTCGGGTAGCCCCACGGTGGTCCCTTGGTGGTCATGGATGGTCGGGTCCCTGGCGGGGGTCCCCAGAAGGCCGACACCGGGAAGAAGTAAGGGCGAGGGCAGTGAACGGGCAGTTGTCGCGCAACCTGGTCTAGGCGACTGTGCCGGGCCACCAGCCCAACAGATGGATGAACCAAATTACATAGTGAGACCAATGTCGGGAGGGATCCAAGCTGTGTGGGTGGTCAGTTTTTAGGGCATGTGTTTATGTGCCATGTGATTATAATACGCACTAGGATCCAAAAAGAATTGCGAAAGTTTTAAAGGGAGTCTTAGAAAATAGGTGTTTTCAAAAAAAGGTTTTCAACTTGCTAGATATTTCTTGCCAAGCACAGTAGGTGCATTTTGTGGGGGTTTAGGATTAGGTCCGGACTTTCGGGGTTAAGCGGGTATCGGGTGACGCGAAGTCGGGTTCGTTCTCAGTGAGGCTTGTTTGAAAAGTCATTCATCCCTCTCTTTTTCCTCTTTTTCTTTTGGTGTTTCTGCAGGTTGCAGTTAGAAGCGAAAAATTAATGACATGCTGGTGAAGTTTGCTCCGGTTTTGACGGTACCATTTGGAACATTCTGGTTACCTCGGATCGGGATCGTTACATAATAGTTGTAAGAGATTATCTAATTTTTATGATTCATTTACTTATTTTTAAAAATAATAGTATTTATTTTGATGGATTTTTCAAAAAAATATATTAAGAGAATCTATATAATATATATGTAACATCATTTATTTGTATTTTTTAATAATAGATTTTTAGTATTTTTGAAAAAATCTTTTATATCCTTAATGATTTTTTGTATATATTTTCTTTCTAAGGGCATTTAGTGTAGTTTTTTACAAATTTAAAGTTATCATCTTAAATGTATTTTCCAAATAGTAATATAGAGATTGAAAAAACATCAACTGAATTGAAACAATAAAAAAATTCTAAAAATCACTTAAAATGATATGGCGAATGTATAACAAATTTTTCAAATAAAACAAACAAATTTAAAAGTGCTAGAAATGAAAACATTATTATGAACGATGAAGATGTTATGAGAAAGAGGATTGATTGCCTAGATTTAAAAACATGAGAATGGGCATCATTATATACACTCCTATAAAATTTTAAAAGTCTACACATTTAGTATGTGAATTTCTCCTTGACGTTTATCCTTCGAGCGTTGAATCGTATACCGATGATATGGCTCATACCACTCTTATTTTACTAAGTGATTGTATCTTTAAAGACATTTTTTCATCGAGTTGTGTAACTAGCTTGAGGTCATTTTTAAATTAATATGTGGTTGATAAAAAAATAAAATAAAATAAATAAAAAGTTTATTGTTTTAAAAGCTTTAAAACAATCACGTGATCTATTGATAACAATGAATTTTTTTATGTGTTTTGGGTATATTGTTAATTCAAAAAATTATTTTAAAATTTTATTTTTAAATACCGAAAAATTATGGATTGAAACTGATACGAATTGACAAAAATAAATTAAATAGAACTTGTTGAGAAGAGAAACACAAAACAATAGTAAGTGTGCGGCTGGCCGTGCACCAATACGGAGAGCCAATAGGTCGTAGCCAACAAAGCAAACCGAACTAGCGAAAAAAGGAACCTGGTCGAACCACTGTCCACGTTCATGGTCAATAGTGCGGGCCCCACTATTTTTCTATAAAAAGTCAACCACATCCAAATTTATCGCTCCTTTCTTTTGACCATTTCGCTTTTCTCGATTTGGAGCCAGTGGCATTTTCGTAATAAACGTAGCTATTATCTGCTAGTTTCCATATTTTCTGTCATTATCACCTCAATGGTAATTATTTTTTCTCCTGGAAACATAAAACGATAATTAAGAATCACGTTGACCTTTTAATCTTTTAGTAATTTTATTTTATTTTTCATCTAAAGTATATAAAATCGAGATTATTTTCAAAAACCTAGATCTTGTTTTTATTTTCTCATCTTTTGCTAATTCTTTATTTCTTCACAAGGAATTTTCAAGCAATAAATCTCTTTTTCATTAAAAAAAAATAAGTTTTTTTCTGAATACCTTTTTTGAGATTTTTTGAGAGAGGGGTTCAGTGAACCTGGACAAAATTTTTACTGTTTAAAACTTTGAAAGAAAAAAAGAAAATAGTGAAACAATCTGGCATATCAGATCTAGAAAAGAGAGGTTGTAACTGTATATCTCGTGTACTTTTCCTCAATTCTTAAATATTTCTTTCTTCCTTTTTTGCTACTTTAAAACATCCCTTTTCGCTTTAATCAAATCCACCACGTGAAAGATTTCGTTTGAAGAAAAGGGTTTAAAAAAGGAGATCGAATTCTTCTTCTTCTTCTTATTTTCCAGGTTAGTGGTTGTTTCACCTTCCAACTATTAATGGTTATTACTTATTGTATCTTGTTACTTTACCCACTAATTATTTGACCAAATTTTTATTAATATTTTAAAAGTTCTTGTTTATTGAATAAACACGTGCATACAATGTTTAAACTCAGTTTTTTTGGGTTAAATTTTAGTTTGGTTTCTTTTTCAATAGTGATTTTTTGGTGTGATACCAGAATGACAACCTGACATTATAATTGATTTATACAATAATATTCTGCAAAATTAGGAAAGTATTTGTCTTCGATAATATATTAATAAACCCCACGATCAATCATGCTTACTTGTATGAATCCCAAAGTCAAAACATGTTTTGCTCTCTTTGTCTCCAACTGCTGATTACAAGTTTTTGATTAAAGAATATGACAAAATAGTGAAAAGCAGAAACATTTTGTTGGGTTTTCCAAATTTTTTGTGATAGAAATCAGAAAACGCCTCTTACTTTGACGTTTTTGATTGAAAAATTGTAAGAGCAGCCAATTTTCTAAAATAATCCAGCCACTGTCCTTCGACATTGCACAAAAGTTTTTATCAAGAAACTGACTTAATCAATTGTAAGTTGCTAGCTACTTAATGTATTTGTATGTTATCCTTAAAATTCTAATATATATAGTTTAAATATTTACGAAAATGACATAATAGCTACAGCTACGTAGTTGATTTTGGACAAGATGCTGATTCCACATTAGAACCACCAAAATAAACCACATGAGTTAGGTTTTTTCTTTTTAACACGAGTTAGGTTTGTTTTATAGTTTAGGTCTTCTTTATTAAATTTATGCAGTAATTATTAAGATTTATTAGTTAGGTTTTTTAGCTGTTGTTCCTAAAATTTCTGGTCGAGCAAAAGATGAAAAAATCCGGAAAATAATTTTATTAGCCCATGTGTTTTATTTTTTTTTGGTCTCAAAATACACTCTCTATAACTTCAAATATCAAACGTTTTGCTCTTCAAAAAAGCAACTTCAAAACTTCATATTTGAAGTTTTGAGTAATTCCGTATTTGAAGTTTCACTTTTTAAGATTTCAAATTTGAAGTTTCATAGTTTTATTTGCGTATTAGTTCCCACAATATATGACATAAATTATTTTTACATTTCACATTTAGTTTCATATATTTTGTTTTAATACATAAAATTTTAAAATAAAAATTAAAATTTGTAAAATTGGTCGTATATAAGAATATTATGAAAATATTTTTATGAAGCAATTTGTTATGTTCTTTGAAATTAATTTTTTAATTCTAAATTTTTATTATCTATATAAAAGATTATGTTGTAGTACAACAATTTGATAACTAATAATATAAAGTAGAATTATTTTTAAAGTTAGATTTGAAGTTTTAAACATCACTTATTATGAGAATCAGAGGGAGTAATTTTAAAATAAAATTTAAAAATTGTATAATTGCCTAAGGGTATCTCTCCCCTTTATCTGCTAAAGGGATACACTAAAATTATTCGATTTTAGGTAAAAATCGAGTATACACTAAAATTATTCGGTTTTTTAATTAGAGGCTTTGGCTAACCTCTAACGAATTCTAAAAATTTACCATTAATTATTGGTGATTGCCGACCAAAAATAATTAGTTGGTATTCGCCGGTATTGTTTTAAAATCTCTGTAAAATGCCACGTGGCGATTGCCATTTTGGTCAACGATCTCTCCTTATGGCAAAAAAAATAAAACGAGATCAGTGAATTGAGATCGTTTATAGATATTGCATCCAAAATTTGCCACAAAACCATTGACTTAGTTTGTTTTAATTTAATGTCTATCAACCCGTATAAAAAATTTGCGTAGACTTTTCAATCATAATATTTCTTAATGTACATGGTCTCTAAACAATCCAGATTCATCACATTTTTTTATACGATGATCACTCTCTGTACATAATTAAATAAGAAACAATATCCTAAATTTTTTCGTTATAAATAAGCTTCATCGATGCTTCTCCATAATCACACACTTAAGTAACCTTCAAACAAAACAAAAAACAACTTTATACACTTTAATTTCCAGCTATCTATCTTTCTCCTGGTTCGTTTTATTCACATGAACTTTTAAAATATCGACTCAAATTTATACTATAATGCAAACTAAACTAACCAAACTAATCTCATGTTCTGATATTGCAGATACTTATGTCGGCAAGAGCTCACCCTTTGGACGGAGGTGTAAGTCCGGCGACGGACGGTGGAGATCCTCCGATCAAATCGTCGCCTCCCCGACATAAAGTAGGAGTCCCACCGAAGCAAAACGCTTTCCATGACTTCATGTACACGTTCAAAGAAACTTTCTTCCATGATGCTCCTCTCAGGCATTTTAAGGACCAACCTAAGTCCAAGCAGTTCATGCTCGGGCTCCAGTCGGTTTTCCCGGTTTTCGATTGGGGACGTGACTACAATCTCAAGAAGTTTCGTGGCGATCTCATCGCCGGTTTAACCATTGCAAGTCTTTGCATTCCTCAGGTGCATAAGACTAACCACACTTTTTACTTGTGTCACAAGTTATCTGTCATTGCTTTGTTTCTTAAGTGATATATTCCTTGTTGCTCTCCAGGATATTGGATATGCTAAGCTCGCTAATCTTGACCCCAAATACGGTTTATGTAAGTTTGATTTTGGCGTCTTTCTTATTGATCACACTAGACCTTATTTGAAAAAACAGAGGAGAAATTGGTAAACACGATCTCCTTGATTTTTGATAATACAGATTCGAGTTTTGTTCCTCCCTTGGTGTATGCTTGTATGGGAAGTTCAAGGGATATAGCAATCGGACCCGTTGCTGTGGTTTCTCTGCTTCTAGGCACTCTGCTTCGAGCTGAGATTGATCCAACCACAAATCCTAATGAGTATCTACGCCTAGCCTTCACCGCCACGTTTTTCGCAGGAGTCACTGAAGCAGCCCTTGGGTTCTTCAGGTAAATTTTATCTCTTGTTCATCGAAAACTATTTGGTGGTCGAGGAAGTTCTCAAAGTTTTCATTTATTTTCCCTTACCACTCTCAGGTTAGGGTTCTTGATCGATTTCCTTTCACACGCGGCTGTGGTTGGTTTCATGGGTGGTGCAGCCATCACTATCGCTCTTCAACAGCTCAAAGGGTTTCTAGGGATCAAGACATTCACCAAGAAAACAGATATCATCGCTGTTCTTGACTCTGTCTTCAGCTCAGCTCATCATGGCGTAAGATTCACTCTTTCTTGATTCCTCCTTTGTGTGAATCTCTTCACTAATTCGTTATCAATTTTGGCTTGCGCAGTGGAATTGGCAGACTATACTCATCGGTGCATCCTTCTTGACTTTCCTTCTAACCTCTAAACTCATTGTAAGGCAACTATTATCGAAACATCGAATAGTTTTTTCGGTTTTGTTTTGATTCTGATCTCTGTTGGCTTAATTATGAAACAGGGGAAGAAGAACAAGAAACTGTTTTGGGTTCCAGCGATCGCGCCATTGATATCAGTTATCATTTCAACTTTCTTCGTCTACATAACCCGAGCAGACAAACAAGGAGTTCAAGTCGTAAGGCCTTAACCTAACTCTTATTAGTTACTTAGGGCTCAAGTAATCCAACCCTTTGTTAATCTGATTCCCATTCTAATGAATGAAGGTGAGACATCTAGATAAAGGCGTGAATCCTTCATCTTTTAATCAAATCTACTTCTCCGGTGACTACCTCGCTAAGGGAATTCGCATCGGTGTAGTCGCCGGGATGGTAGCCCTAACAGTAAGTCTAAATCCCAATCTCAAAACCTATTGGTCATAAGCGCAACGTCCTCACTGAAACCCGAATATTCAATCTGTTTTCACAGGAAGCCGTAGCGATTGGAAGAACATTTGCTGCAATGAAAGACTACCAAATCGACGGAAACAAAGAGATGGTAGCATTAGGTGTGATGAACGTTGTTGGATCGATGTCCTCTTGCTATGTAGCCACCGGATCATTCTCAAGATCAGCCGTTAACTTCATGGCTGGATGTCAAACCGCGGTTTCAAACATCATAATGTCGATTGTTGTTCTCATGACATTACTCTTCCTCACTCCACTCTTTAAGTACACTCCAAACGCCATCCTCGCAGCTATCATCATCAACGCCGTGGTTCCTTTGATCGATATCCAAGCTGCTATTTTGATCTTTAAAGTCGATAAGCTTGATTTCATCGCTTGTATGGGAGCCTTCTTTGGCGTCGTCTTTGTTTCAGTTGAGATTGGACTTCTCATTGCCGTACGTCCCAAGAAAACTAAACCATATGTATATCTGCAATCAATCTTAATATGCTGATCTTTTTTGTGTGTTTGTTTTGTTTGTGAACAGGTCTCTATATCGTTTGCTAAGATTCTATTGCAAGTAACAAGACCTAGAACCGCAGTTCTTGGAAACATTCCAAGAACGTCGGTTTACCGGAATATCCAACAGTATCCTGAAGCCACCATGGTTCCAGGGGTTCTTGTAATCCGTGTTGACTCGGCAATTTACTTCTCCAACTCAAATTACGTCAGAGAAAGGTATATAAACCCTTGAGGAAAAGTTAGATATTGACCAAGAACTGTACTTGGTTAACAAGAAAACCTAACTCGGAAACCTTAAAATTTACAGGATCCAAAGATGGTTACTAGAGGAAGAAGAGAAAGTAAAAGCAGCAAGCCTACCAAAGATTCAGTTTCTGATCATCGAAATGTCACGTAAGTTTGACTTTTTTACTCTTTATTACCTCTTAATACTTTTTTCTTAATTACCTCTACTAACAAATATTATATCAACTGACAAAATTAATTTTCAGCTGTTACGGACATTGACACAAGTGGTATCCATGCCTTAGAAGACTTATACAAATCTCTCCAGAAAAGAAACATTCAGGTACACACACATATACACATACTCAAGCATCATATATATTAGTTGAAGAAGATTACCTTTTATAGTTTGAGTTATGGAACTTGACTCTCTCGTGTGTTTGTGATGATAATAAACAGTTGATTCTTGCAAATCCTGGACCGTTGGTTATAGGAAAGCTACACTTGTCGCACTTCGCTGACATGTTAGGACCCGACAACATCTTTCTGACAGTGGCTGATGCCGTCGAGTCTTGCTGTCCAAAACTCTCTGAAGAAGTGTGAAATTATAAGAAAGAAAGAAGATGAAGATAATGACGAAGAAAGAAGAAGATGCTCTGAGTGTTGTACAGTAGAGAGTTAAAAGAAAGTGACTTTTGCTTTGAGATTGTTGTGTTTGGACCCCTTTCTCTTTGTGATATTCTGTGTATAAAGAGGTCAAGTGTAAAGTTGACCTCTGGGTCCCTTCTTAGCGTCTTGTTTTTTCTACTTTTGTAATAAATGTAGGTTTATCAAATCAATTAAGAAATGAAAATGGGTATCCACAAGTTGGAATTTAAAAAATGTATTGAATAATAGTATCTTATCCATATGATTGTAGAAAAAAAAAAGAAAGCTCCATCCATATACTTAGTAGTAAGCATTAAAAAATCATATCTGATTTCATTATTTATATAATAAGTCAATATGTATAGGCTGGCGAATAATCTTATTTTGGATCAAGACATCATTATGAATCTGGACAAGAAATAAAGCCAGATTCATTTTGGTTAAAGAGCCTACCAAGTAGGGCCGGCCGGGTATTTTTTGAATTTGATTGGTTCTTTCAAGTATTTAATCAAAAAACCAGAAAATCGGTTATTTTCGGTTCGGATCCATTCGGATTTCGGGTTTTTGGGTCTAGAGGTTTAGGATCCATTCGGGTATTTTTGTTTTACGGTTCGGGTTCGGTTTGGATCTTTGCGGGTTTGGTTCATTTTGGTTAAAGAGCCTACCAAGTAGGGCCGGCCGGGTATTTTTTGAATTTGATTGGTTCTTTCAAGTATTTAATCAAAAAACCAGAAAATCGGTTATTTTCGGTTCGGATCCATTCGGATTTCGGGTTTTTGGGTCTAGAGGTTTAGGATCCATTCAGGTATTTTTGTTTTACGGTTCGGGTTCGGTTTGGATCTTTGCGGGTTTGGTTCGGCTTCAACTACTCGTTTAAATTATGTAAAAATTTTCAAAAATCTAAATATATCTNATATATCTTAAAAAACTTCAAAAATCCAAAACTAAAATAACCAAAAAGAAATATATTTAAAAAATGCATAACCAAATATCTACAGCTAATAAGAAAATCATTTCTTTTCGGTTACTTAGGTGAAAAGCCGGTAAATATTTCCAATATTTCTAGTATTTTTTTACTATTTTTTGGAATATTTTAAGTAGTTATCGGTACTTTTGAATAATTTGAATTTTTTTCTCCAAATGTTTTGAATAGTGTTGATATTAGATCTAAAAATAATTAATATATTTAAGTTTATTATTATAGTTTGGATATTTTTGGGTACCCGAAATATTTTGGTTCGGGTCGGGTTCGGGTTCGGTTCTTCGGATATTGAAATTTAAGATCCATTCGGGTATTTTAACGGTTTCGGTTCGGGTTCGGTTCCATTTTTCCGGGTCGGGTTCGGTTCGGTTCTTCGGGTTCGAGTATTTTGCCCACCCCTAGTCTGAAAATTGTGGCGCGTGACGTGGCAGAATCTAGGACGTGCATTTTTTTTTTACGTGGCGTTATGGCAACCGTTTTTTTATTTTCCTTCAACCGCTTTTGGACCGTTTTACCATTGCGCAAAAATATGTATTTATCTCTTAGAAAAATATTTTAGAATTCAACCATTCTAAAGCTGTCTACGTCCAGTAAATCTCTGTTTGTAATCTTCGACATCTTTATCTTCTCTTTTGTGTTTATCTATTTAAATTTTTTATTTTATTATATTTTTTATTAAAGTTTAAACCTAAGTCTTATTCTACTTGTATAAATAGTCTCCCCTCTTTTCTTTTTCACAACTCAAAAACTCAATCTCTTTCAATTTTAAATATTATTCCTTTCAAATTCGGCAAAGGGTTTATTAGGTAGGTTGTGATGTTTATTTTCTTTTGATTTTTTTGGGTTTGTTAATCGTTCATCGTTGTACCAGACGAATAAAAATAAAAATTGATTAGCATCGTTTAGTAATATGTGTTGTGGCTTGATTGAATTTGTGATTTTTAGGTTAGTTTTGATTAGATTTTAACATGTTATTCACCAAATAGCTATCATGTATGTTAATGCCAAAAAACATACACTGTTTGTTCCTTCGATCACAACACTTGATTCTTTTTCATTTATAAGGTTCCTGAATACTCTACTTTATGTCGAAATCTAGAGGTTAGGGGTGGGCACGGGTCGGGTATTCTTGATTTTTGGTGTACCCGCTACCCGATCCGATCCTTACGTGTAATAGAATTTTAGTATCCGTATCCGACCCGCAAAAATGGGTACCCGGAAAAACGGGTACCCTCTAAAAATATGAATACCCGACTTGTTACCCGACCCGACTTGTTACCCGGAAAAAATGTATCCGAAAGAACGAAAAACCCTTTAAAATTCAAATATTATATTTTTTAACATTTAAATACTTACATAATCATATTTTTCTTAAATATTCAACCAAATACAAAATTATCCTAACAAAAAAATTAGAAATTTTCTAAATTACAAAGTTATATTT
>OVAN01001287.1:0-42685 GCA_900406275.1 Anastatica hierochuntica | reverse complement strand
ACTGGTTCCATGACTTGTGATTTTGATTTTCTGTTATTTCTTGCAGGTACCGCACACTGAACTTACCAGAGAAAGAGCAACTGGTGATGATTTCTTATCAAGAGATAAGATCACTTGCCTCTTTGTGATTTTCTGATCTTTGTGAACCAACCTGCTTACACTGCCCGCACAGATACATTCTTTCCTTTGTGCTCCGATACCACTTGTAAGGATTAGAACCTTGTTAACTTGCTTGTTAAACCGTTCTGGAGTTTAGTTCTTAGATTAGTTTACTGGTTTGAGAAGAGTAAAACAAGAAACGTAAGAACACACCACGATTTAACGAATTCCCGACCTCTAACCGGTACGTCTCGTGGGAGTATGTCCTCCCAAAATTCACTATGATTAAGAGATTACAACTAATCACCTTCTGTGATTGTTCTTTTGCAGATGCAACAAGAAGAACCCTAGAGATTATGCAGCTTATATCTTCTCCTACGTACAGCACAATTAAGGGAAAGTATATATGTTAGAGCTAGCCCTTAACCTAATGACTTGTAGAATATAATTAGTTGAATAATATTCAACTAAGCCCAATCTTCTAATCTCTCTTGTTTTTCTTTTGCAGATAATGGACTTATCAAATAAGCCAAAGAGAAGATGGAATGTGGGCTGAGTCAACACCAACAAAGATCATAAGTTTGAAGGTGCAGAGTTTTGAAAGAAAATTTGTATTAGTTGACGATGCGATAAAAGTGAAGATTTCTGAAGTAGATCTAGTTGTCCTTGACTTGCATCAAACGCTGCATCAAAATGCTCAAAAAAACGTATGTTATAATCAGTGCCAGTCATCTGAGGTGTCTACTACATCTCCTTGTCTTACTTTTGAGCATATTGCAAACTCCCTTTGGACAGCCCCACTGACAGGTTGGTTCAAGTGTAATGTTGGTCTTACTTGGTCCAACAAGAAGAGACTAGGAGGAGCCTCTTGGTTATTACGTGATTGTAAGGGTGATGTGCTTCTTCATAGTCGTAGAGCATTCTCTGGTATGGAAACTCTTCTAGAAGCTCGTCTCTATGGTCTTCTTTGGGCCATAGAAAGTATGTGCAGTCATCGACTCTCTAGAGTTATCTTCTTTAGTGACGCAAGGGATTTGATTGGTGCGGTGAACCGGCCTCCGGATTGGCCTTTGCTTCGTGGTCACTCTGCGTTGTTGTTAAAAACTTTGAGCACCATTGGTGAGTGGCCATTGACTTTAGAAAATGGTGACGCAAATAGGAGTGCTTTTCTCATTGCGCATAGTGTTTCTTTGGAGGATCGGAGACAATCCTATGTAGCTGTCGGAGCCCCGTGCTGGTTGACTGCAATCATTGAGAAGGAGAAACAGCATTGCTAGTGATGGTTTTCATCTGCTTATGCAAATTCCCTGTTTCTAGTTTCTGATCTGTTTTAGCTTGTGTCATGTTTAAATGTCGATTGTGTTGTTCTCTTTTGCTTAGTGTGTTTGTGCTTTCTGTTGTAATGACTCTGGGCCGTCTTAAAGCCCAATTTATCTTATATTCTAAGCTGTTTAAAAAAAAAAATCAGTGTCAGTCTTAAATATTTGGAAGACAAAAGCAAATTTTAAAACTTTGGCTTAAATAGATTTTTTATTTTTTTTATCAACAATTTTATTTTTAGAAAACAGCCCAAATTTCAAATCTATAATGCATAATTACAAAAATAATTATAAAGTATTGCTAAAAAAATTATATTAATAAAACTGAAAGATACATTATAACTTACAATAATTACAACTAACAGAGAATGAATAAAATATAACACAAATTTCAAAAAAATTGGCCGAAGAAATGTCAAGACTTTTGATAAGAAGCATATATATATATATATATATCGGTTAGATGCGGATCAGATCCTAGATATCGGTTACCCATGATCTCAAATTCAGATTACATTAAATCTTTTCCGAAGATTTTGTTTGTTTTAAGATTGATGGTAGAGATTGATCCTTGCTTGATCGTGTGGCTGAGATGCGAGGGAAGTGGAAAGGGACGGTTTCAACCTTTGAAACTCGATTTGATATAAAATTGCGGCATAATAACTGCTTATCCCCACTAAATCACACATCTCACACGTTCCAAGGTAATTTCTTTCTCTTCTTTCTTTATCTTATCGCCATTTTTTACTCTTGTGGATAGAAAAACTCATATTGCTTCATCTTTCACAATCAATCCTTCTTAAATAATTTAAGTTAGGGCTAAATTCCTTAGTTTTGAACCTTTTCTAGCTTTCCCCTTTCAAAATCCTCTCTCGATTCCTGATGGAGCAACAGAAAGAGGGCACATACGAGACCTGGGTTCCTCCCACTGGAAAAGAGATCATGCGAATCAAACAGGAGGTTGTTGATCTGAAGAAGAAGAAGAATAATCATTCTCGAGAGGATGTCAGCCCTAATATGATGACTAAACGCCTGATAAAGGGGGATAGCTCCAGGGTGAAGGCTACAGGTGGTGCCTCTTTTGGTCCCCATCAGTTGTCTACTCTTACTAACCCGGAGGTCTGTAATTTGATAGTGGAGGCTGGAGCCTCAAAAGAGTTATGAGAGCGTATGGCCCAGGAGAGACACATGAACACGTTCATGAGGGTTGCAACTGCATTCATGAGAAATTCATCGCCAAATGTCATCTTACGTTTCCTCTCCCATCTTTAGTTCTAGACCTTTTAGACCATTACATCCTTGCTCTTCCCCAAATTTTCCCCTCAGTCCTCCGCCTTATTCAAGGCTTCATTACCAGGTCCAAGGAAGAGGGGATTGAATTTCGGTTCAGTAACCTGATGGATCTTTTTACTATCAAAGAGAGCCCACCTACGAAGGGAGTTGGCAATACCTACTATCTTTCGGCTTGTCAGGGTCATGGTGTTTTTAGTTTTTCTACAAACGACGGAGATGTGAGAAAGAAGTTTTTCTTTGTAAAGATCGACCCGATTACTGTTCCTGTTGGTCGAAAGTTGAAAAGTCTTAGGCTAGCATTTATGGTCAGAAGCCCCAGTGGTTGCCTCCTCAGGTTGTGTCCGGTGTCTTGGATATTAATCATCTTTTACTTGTTGTGCAAGTATCGCGAGTCCTCTAAGAATCTCAGACAAGCTTGCTAGAGCTTTGGTTCTACGGCTGAAACAGATCCCTGCTCACTAGACTGCTTACACTGCCTCTAGGATCAATAAGGCGAGGTTCTCGGAAAAGTATTCCGCTGAGTTCCCGAACCCGATTCCGATTGATCAACTCGTAGTTATCTCTTTGTGAGTTCTCTATGTTTCGAATTTAAATACATGGATATGTGTTAACAATGTTGTACTCCTCGTTCTTAGTCTCAGAAGAAAACATTCATGTCGAGGTCTCAACTAAAGCAAGTACCTCAGAAACCAACAAGATGCCTTTTCAACCCACCTTCCGTTCTTAAGAAGCCAAGTCAAAATAGGTTAAGTCTACCAGTGATTCCCAATCTCCTGGAAATAGCAAGGTTCCGAGTGGGTATTTCATGAGCTCCATCCATGAGGTTCTTGATGACAGAACTTCGAGCATTCTGAAAGCAGTCGTTCCAATCTCTGCTGTGACCGAGACCTTAAGAGGCCAAGAGAGGATCCGAAAAGTTGATCACTGTGACATGGATGTGAGTCCTCCTGGATCAAAGGGGCATCAAGAGTCAGAGGTTCCTCTGGCTAAGAGAGCAAGGCCTGACCAAGGTGAAAGGTTATCAAATATGCTTCCTCTTCGTCGAGGGGTAGAATCGTTGCCTGGAGATTTTCTCACTCAAAGCCACATTCATTTTTCGACGATGTCTGGGGTATGGAGATCCTGATGCGTCACATGAAGCAGTTGGGCTGCTCTCTTCCAACCATCAATAACCTGACTAACAGGGAAGAGTACCTGGACATTGCATACCACCTTGGACAGTTACTGGATGCTTTTATCTTTAGAGATTTTTTTATTTGCCTTGCACTAGCTCATAGTTGTTTGTGTTTTTACTTTTTTTAATTAGCTAATGCCTTCAACAAGTCTGAGTTGAAGTTTTAGAAAATGGTCAAGGATTCTCTTGACGCCAAAGAGCTTACGGATGTCATGTCGGTTTTCAAAGATATTAAGGATGAGTTTGAATAGGCTAAGTCCCAGGTTGTGGATTGCCAAGCCCAAATAAGAGATCTGATATCTCGGGTGGATATATTAGCTGGGAAGAACCAAGACCTATCTCTTGAGGTAAAGATAAAGGGAAACAAAATTTCTTCACTTGAGAATGCTAGAAACATTACCGAGACTCAGGTTACCGATTTGATGTCGGTTAACAAGGATCTCCAGAAAAAAAGAAGCTAAAGTTAAATAGATTGTTCGAATAAGGAAAAAGAGGTTGCGGTTGCTTATCAGAAGATATTGGTGATTGTTAAGGAAAAATTTGAAAAGAAGAAAGATGAGGTATCTGCGCAGATTTATGCCCATGAATTACATGCTAACACCGATCTTCTCAAGTCTATGCTGGCCAACGAGATCAAGAGTCTTGAAGATGAGTATACACGTCTGATGGCATTACTTCCAGCTACAACTGTCGCGTATGAGAAGTCTCAGATATCTGAGTTCTCTGTTAGCAAGCTCCCTCATCCCCAGATCGCTGAGAGTTCAGGTGTTCTCGAGATTAATGTTTTCGAACAAGCTGTTATTACGAGGACTGGTGAACATGGATCTAACTTAGGTTTGGTGGACCCTATATCAATTTGTGAGGAGATGTCGAAGGAGGTTGAAGACAAAGATGCCGAGAAGAAAGAAGTTAAGTAAAAAGATGTTTAAGGGTAGGAAGATCAAGCATTGACCCCTCTTTGCTTTATTTTTATTTTGTTTAAGACTTTCCCTGATAAGGCTTTATCTTTTTGTTAGTTTAAGACTTATTGCCTGGGGAGGCATTTAAACCCTTTTTCATGTTTCAGATTTTTGACTGTCGTTGCCTGAGGAGTCCTTGAAACCTTCTGTTTTACGCAGAACCTAAACTTAGCAGCATGTGGAGGCTTTTAAACTTTGGTAAGTTTTAGAATTCTCCTCCCTTTTTGAGTACTAGTTCGCTTTATCTTTCTTCCTTACTCTTTTTTTTAATAAAAAGTATACTTAGTCGTTCCTATCAAATAATTACCCGATAGGTTCAAGCTTCGACATGAGTCATTCTTTTGTATCAGGGTTCACCTGAGTATTTTTTTAAGGATCTTAAGACATTCATGTTGTTAGGTTTCTGCGAACCTTATATTGATAGGGGGTTTCTTAAACGTTCAAGATCAGGTTCTTGGGAAATTTTTAAGGATCTAGACTTCTTGGAGCTTGAAATTGGTGGGGGGGATTTTGGACTCCTTGAGAATCAGGTTTTCGAGAACCTGGAATTGACAGTAGGATTTTAAGACCTTTATGGATCGGGTTTCTAGGAACCTGAAATTGATGATAGGATTTTTAGACCTTTCAAGGATCAAGTTTCTAGGAACCTGAAATTGATGTTAGGATTTTAAGACCTTTCAAAGATCAGGTTCCTAAGAATCTGAAATTGATGATAGGATTTTAAGACCTTTCAAGGATCAGGTTTTCGGGAACCTGAAATTAATGATAGGGTTTTAAGACCTTTCAAAGATCAGGTTTCTGGGAACCTGAAATTGGTGATAGGATTTTAAGACCTTTTAAGGATCAGGTTTCAGAGAACATGAAATTGATGATAGGGTTTTAAGACCTTTAAGTGCCGATTTTGGCTTTTTTAATTTGTGAAAGTGCCAAAGACGCTACAAGTGTTATCAGTCGTATCTATCGTATGTATATGTATGGAGGAACGATTTATAGTTTCAAATTTGTCAAGACGTCATTTTGGGCATCATCACTTGATTTCTAGCATCCTCGAAACAAGGGCTCTTGATTATAAGCTTTGCTTAGAAATATGCTTATATTGGATGGCATGTGAGGGTGTTTATGAGATTGGGGTTGCACTCACTTTGCGGAGCTGCCTACATATCCTGTCAAGAGATCAAGCCTAACGTAGTTCAATTTTGGGAGAGTACTTAGTGGTAATAGATTTTGAGGTTCATGGTGTTCCATGATCGTATTTCGAGTACTCCGGTTTTTACTTTTACTTCGTACTTTTACAAGTTTATAGACGCCTGGACGTACTACGTGAACGATCTGGTAAGGTTCCTCCCAGTTAGTACTTAGTTGTTTTTGTATACTTTGTGTAATACGAAGTCACCTGCTACAAATTTTTGTGGTTTGACATTGGAATTGTTGTATCGTGCAATTGCTTAATGGTAATTTTGGATGTGGATTAGTGCTTGGTCTCGATGTTCCTTGATTAGGTCGAGGTTATCTACCATAAGCTGGTCGTTCGCCTCAGGGTTCGAAGCACATAGGCTTCAACGGAGGCTCCCAACTGAGACCTCGGCGGGAATAACAACTTCCATCCCGTAGGCTTGAAAGAAGGGGGTTTCTTCTGTAGTCCTTCTTGGGGTGGTTCGACATTCCCAGAGGATTTCGGGTAATTTTCGGTCCAAGATTTCTTCGTGGTACCTAATAGTTTTTTGAGATTTGCTAAGTCTAATTTATTGGCAGCCTCCACTTGATCTTTTCTCTGAGAGTATCGAGGCGTAGATGTTGTGAGACGTATGTTCCAAGTTTTGCAAAATGCCCCGATGTCTTTAGATATGAATTGCGATCTGTGATCTATTATGATTTCATAAGGGATTTCATGGCGGCATACAATATCTCACCATACGAATTTTTCTACTTCGTATTCAGTCATCCGCTGGAGGGTTTCGATCTCTATTCATTTGGTGAAGTAGTCAGTTAGAACCAATAAGAAGCGTAACTTCTGTTGTCCTTTCCCGGAGGCTATTAATGGTTCAAAGATATCCATTAACCACCGCATGAAGGGATAAGGTGCATATATTGATGAATGTTTTTCGGTCGGTTGGTGAATTATCGGGGCATGTCTTTGATACTTATCGCATTGGGTGGAATATGTTTCGCAATGTGCAATTATAGTTGGCTAGAAGTATCCTTGCATTATGATCTAGATAGCAAGGGCTCGACCTCCTGAATGGTGCAAGAGCCTTCATGGACTTATGACATAGGTTTAAGAGCATCAAAGTTTAGATATGGTCCTGACACGCTTCATTTGTAAAGGTTGGAGCCAATTATACAATATCTTGCGCATATGGCTTTGAGTTTTTGAGCCTCCCATTTACAGGGGGGCACACCCTCCTTGATGTATTGTATAATTGGTATTCTCCTGTCAGTTTTTCCAATGACTTGGTCGTTGAACGGTATTGGAAGTTGATGTGCCACTTCGGCTACAGGCTCCAGGTTACCTGAGGTATTGGTCCCTTCAAGAGTCAGGATTGTGCCCCAGGAGGTTTCCTGAGGATCAATGTAAGAGGGACTTCTATCCTCAGGGGTGTCTATTGCGCAAAAATTCGACTTGGGAGACTGGGGTGATACAACCTCCCTTCTGTAGTGTTTAATCTTAGTTTTCGAGAACCAGAATGTAGTATGAACCTGAGTGAGACATTCGTAATGGTTAGACGTTGTTGCCATTACGTGGGGCTGTTCCTCACTCTTCGATTCTTTTTTGATTGATGTCTTAATTTCAATATATATGCTTGATTTATTGATACCTTCTACATGTATGATACTTTTTATAGGGGGTATGATGTGAAAGCTAATGCTGTCAAGGAGTCGGCAGAAAAATTATCTCCACGTGGTATGCTCGTTAGCTCAAACTTGTCGAATTGTTTAGTGAAGCTTTGTACGATCTTGAGGTATGCCCCCATTCGTTCATCCCTCTTTCGTGGTCCTCGTGGAATTGGTTGGAGACGAACTGGGAATCAGTGAAAGCGTTTAGCTCTCGGATCTCGAGTCCTAGTGCCAATTTCATACCAGCGATTAGTGCCTCATATTCAGCCTCGTTGTTTGAGGTGCAGAATCTGAGTCTATACAATTGCTCGATTATTTCTCCTGCTGAGGTAGTGAGTCTCAGGCCGATTCCAAAGCCTTGTTTGGAGGATGATCAGTCTACATGGAGTGTCCATTTAGGGGTTGTTGAGTTTGTGCCAAGCGTTCGGTAGTCAATTCATAGACGAAGTCAGTGAGGACTTGTGCTTTGGCAGTAGTTCGGGGTTGATATTATATATCATATTCTCTTTACTCAATAGACCATTTAGCGAGGCATTCAAATAGGCTGGGACTATGAAAAATAGTTCGTAATGGCTGAGAAGTCATTACGATGATCGAATGTGATTGGAAATAAGGTTGGAGCTTTCGGGCCACAGTTACTACAACTGGAGCCAATTTCTCCATGGCAGGGTACCTGTTTTCTGCGTTAATGAGACTTTTTCTTGTATAGTACACAGGTCTCTGCTCGTTTTGTTCTTCCCATACCAATACGCCGCTGAACACTACTAGGGAAATCGCTACATAAAGGTACAAATGGTTTCCCCTGTACTTTTTTGGATAGTATTGGAGGTTCCGATAGGTAGACTTTGAGTTGCTTAAAGGCACCCTCACATTTTTATCCCATAAGAACTTTTATTGCTCTTTAGGAGCTTTTAGAACGGAAGGCATTTGTCGGTAGTTGCAGAAATGAATCGATTCAAGGCTGCGATTCGACTAGTTAGTCTTTGTTCCTGCCTGGTTATTTTAGGTGAAAGCATTTCCAGGAAGGTAGCTACCAATTTTAGGTTGGCCTTGATGCCACGTTCGATCACCAGGTAACCTATGAATTCTCCTCATGGTACTCCGAAGGTACACTTAGTTGGGTTAAGCTTCATATCGTATTTATTGAGGATATCGAAGCATTCCTTTAGGTGGGTGACGTGGTCTTTTCCATTTGCGGACTTGAACAACATATCGTCTATGTAAACTTCCATGGTTTTCCCAAGTTGTTGGGCAAATATTTTATTTACGAGCCTTTGGTAGGTGGCTCCAGCATTTTTGAGGCTTAAGGGCATGACTTTATAACAGTAAGTCCATGTTTCGTTATAAAGGTAGTTTTCTCCTGGTCGTCAAGGTCAATCATTATATGGTTATATCTAGAAAAAGCGTCTATTAAGAAGAATAGCTAATGGCCTGCCGTATTCTCGACAAAGCGGTTAATGTGAGGTAACAAGAAGCTATCTTTGGGGCATGCCTTGTTTAGATCGGTAAAATTGACGCATATGCTCCATTTCCCATTCTTCATCTTAACTACGACTTGGTTAGCGAGCCAATCGAGGTAGCGTACCTCTCGGATGGAATATGCTTTCATTAATCGGTCAACCTCACATTGACCGCTTGAGCCTTTTCGTGGCAAAGCTTTTGACGTTTTTGCTTAACTGTCTTGAAAGTAGGATCTACGCTAAGCTTATGAGTTGTAACGCTGGGATCAATCCCTTTCATGTCGTCGGTGGACCATGCAAAGGTGCCGACATTGTTTCGGAGGAAGGCTATGAGTGCTTCCTTAATTTCGGTAGGCAATTCTGACCCGATGCCTATACATTATTCAGGGTGAGCTTCGTCGATGTAAACCTATTCGGTGAGGTTCTTAGGGGGGACGTCACATTGTCTGATGTATTGTGCACTCTTCTTGGATCTATAGTTGCTATTGGGCATATTCCTTGAGGATATGGAACCCTCCCAGATAGCGAATTCTAGATACTCTTTGTCTAACTCGAATATAGTTATCCCGCCAGGAGTTTGAAACTTTACACATTGATGATAGGTAGAGGCCATTACCTTTATCTTGTGGATCCAAGGCCTCCCACGGATCGCATAGAAGGGAGTTGGTCGGTCTATTACTACAAATTTTATCATCTTAATGACTCCACAAGCATTGACAGGGAGTTTAATAGTCCCTAAAGAGGTAGTAGTCTCTCCAGGAAAACATACAAGATTATCCTTTTATCTGACAATCTCGTAGTTATCTATCTCCATCTTTTTCGGGGCGTCCTAAAAGATGAGGTCTTCTGAGCTTTCAGTGTCAACCATTAGCTTGGTTACTTCATACTCTCCAACGTTGAGTGAGATGATAAGAGTGTCATCGTATGTTTTGTCAAAATCTGAGGTTTTGCTTTCCCAAAATGAAATTTTGGTTTTAGGTTCCTGAGGGAATGGCTTTGGTCGGACGTTGGACTCAACCTTTCGTAGGTGACCTTTAACCGAGTCTACAGAGTCTCGACATATATCGGTTAAAGGTCACCTACGAAAAGCTGAGTCCAACGTCCGACCAAAGCCATTCCCTCAGGAACCTAAAACCAAAATTTCATTTTGGGAAAGCAAAACCTCAGATTTTGACAAAACATACGGTGACACTCTTATCATCTCACTCAACGTTGGAGCCCATACTGGAAGGGTTGGTGGCGGACATGTTCGATCGTTGTTTCCAAGAGGGCGCTCTCCAGAGATCATGTCGATCCTTTTCTTGGAAGCTGGAGGTGGAGAGTCGGTTTCCTTCTCAGGAGACCTGTCTCATTTCGGCGGTGAGGCTTTTTTGGGGGAAGCTCTCTTTTAGAAAGGGGGATTGTTCTTAAGTTCCACGTCTTTTATTTCTCCAGGAGCAAATTTTGCAGCTAGTTGACGTTGGAGGTCTCAATATTCCTCCGTGGAATGTCCCTTTATTTGATAATATGAGCATAATTTATTTTTGTCATAGGACTTAGTCCAAGGGGCTCTACCGTTGACCCCACAGGTTTCTCTTGCCGGGTTTAGTCCACAGCATACGAGTGCTCCCCCTAGCTCTAATTGTTTTAAGGGGTATTCTTTTTTTCGGAGGCATTAGAATTCTGAGATTCAGCCTTTAGAGGGTTGCGAGGCTTCTTATGGATTTTATCCAAAGCCGCAATTTCCTCTTCCAACCTGATAAGTCTAGATGCTCTATGAAGTGCATCGTCAATTGTCAGAGGGTGATTGACTGTTAGTTTGGACCAGAATTATGACTGATACCAGAGGCCTCTTCGAAGGGCTTCGCTAGCTACTTGATCATTATGGTTCGAGAGTTAGGTTTTTACTGCTATGAATTTATCAATGTAAACTCTGAGATTATCACCTACTCCTTGTCTAATTTTTCAGATGCCAGCCTCAGAAGCTTGTTTTGATGTGGATTGAGTATTGCTTTATAAAGTGGCTGGAGGAACGAATGCATGGACAATATTTGGAATATGAGTTTCAAATGACGGTCCCCGATTTCAAGCTATCGTGTCGGCGGGTGAGAAGTTTAATCGACCACGAGGGAACGATGGGTCGGTTGCGATGTCACTGAAGGTAGCGCCTAACCTTCGGCGTTGCAGTGGTCTCACTGAGGAAAATAGGAACCTCGTTACCTCTTTAATTTGGTGATCGTATTGTTGTTGCCGATATGCAAGTTGGTGAACCAGGCATTCATTATCATGGGTTCTGTTTATCAATTGTAACATCATTTGGTGGATTTCAGATAGTTGGATCGACACCTGATTCGAGACCTGGAACGAAGGCGAAGATCTCGAAGGTACGGAGTGCCCTGATTCACTGAGAGTTTGGGATCCTTGGTTTGGATCGTTGACAGGGATCTGGCGATCGGAGCCGAGATTCCCATGGTTGGTATGAGTCTTTTCTAAGTGTCGAGGCTCATTTTGGATTTCAGAGGGGCGAGGCTCACAAAACAAGGGTCCAAAACCTTCAACGATCGGTGAGTCGGGGCTCGGTGTTTGGGATTTAAACTCGGGCTAATCCAATTCTCTTTGGTTGGGATCAATCTGTAGCTAGCTGAGTGAGGGATTCAATGATTTCTTCCCCACAGACGTTGCTAAAATGTGTGTGTCAAATTCTAAACCTAAATTTATGAGGTATTCTTGGATGAGAAAAGAGATTTGCGGGTGAATCTCGTGTTGAGCTAAAGATAAATCGATGTTTTTGTATTGAGACTTGGAATATTAGAAGTGTTTTACAAGATGATCGAAGCCAAGATGAAAGAGACAATTTGATTATTTACAAATGAGGAACCGAAAAGTGTTAAATGTTTTTCTCCTTTTGTTGTATATTCGCCGAGAGCCTTTTAACTCTTCCTTTTTCCTCTTTCAAAAGACTATTCCAGATCTTAGACTATTGTTTGTAACTCCCGAGATCTTCTTCTAGATCTTAGGTCATCGCAACCGCTTCTCCTTTGACTGGTTCAGCCTTCTGATTCCATCCAAAGCCTCCTCCGAAACCTGGGACTTAATCGGACATTACCTTGACTTATAATCTTTAGCATGTCTTAGTGGGCTACGATATTTGGGCTCGACAGTGAACATGAATCCATTGAGGATTTTAGATCTCAAATAAGTGCTTTAAAACAAGAATCATTGAATCTTGGAAAGAAATATAAGGAAAAGAAGCTTGTAAAAAAGTTTCTGAGATGCTTACCATCTAAGTACACGACGTATAAGGAATCTTTGTCAGTGTCTCTCAATAATGTAGAAATCAGCTTTGATGAAGTAGTAGAGATGCTACATGCTCACGAGATGGAGCTAAAGGGTGGAGTCAAGAAAGATAAAGAATCGATTTTAGTGTCTTGAGATGTAATTCAACAAGGAGATAAAGCAGAAATTTAGTGAACATGCTTATCATGAGGTATGACAGAGGACTACAAAAAGTTATGAAGGGATAAGGTCAGAAGAAGTTCACTACTAAAAAGAAAGTATGTTGAAATCCAGTGCTATGAGTGCAAATGTTTTGCACCCCACTATACGATGACAAGAGATTAAATGCTTGATGTAAAGGTGTTAGTCATACACAGCTGGAGTGTGTCAATAATCTGAAGCATCAAAGAGAGAAGTCAGTAATTGGCATTAATGAAGAAGATTCAAATAAATATAGTGAAGAAGAATAAGAAGGGGTTTACAATTTTGTGGCTTTTCTTGGGATTGCAGAATTTAAAGAAGGAGAAAGTGTCAGAATCTTACTCGAAAGATGATCTCACAGATGATGAACTTGATAGTGATATGTCTCAGAACTATCACAAAGTGTGTCAAACATTGGTGAAGCTAGAAAAAGAGATCTTGTGGCTGACAAAGGAAAAGAAATGTCTTTAATTAGTAGTTGGTGTACTTGAAAATGAGTTGGACGTTGAAAAGAAGATCAACAATGAAAGTCTAAGTCTTATGAAAGAGAAGTTGACTTTAACAATAAAGGCAGACATGTTGATGAAAGAAGTACATGCTGAGAAGGGAATATCTCAAGATCTTCAAGAGAAACTTGATCATAAGTAGAAGACCATCAAAATGCTTATTTGATCATAACATCTTGATAAGATTTTGAGTTACAACAGAGTAGAGCAACATACAAGAGGACTGATGTATAATAAACATGGGGGGATCATTTTAGAACATAACAAGTTTGTGCTTGAGAAGCCTCATGAGACAGAGGTGGATAATCACATAACTAAACAAGGATTGGGGTACAAAAAAATTCCAAAAGGCCGAAGCATGACCAATCATATTAAATTCTGGGAAGATGTTATAGAAAGAAGGTGAAGGTAGTACAACCAGAGTACCATGATGCTACTTTTATGGCATACCTATAAACTTCAAAGTGAACTATTATAGATATAGAGAAATAGTGAAACATCTTCTGCATCAAGGTAAGTACTAGTGGAATTTCTATCATAGTCATGTATGGATAAAGCGATATGAGTTTATGCAGAATGTGTCAAGATATACATCACAACTGTGACATAACCAAGTCTTATGTTCAACATGGCTCTATTGACATCAAAACTAGCAAATAATCGTCCATGTTAATTTGATAATAGATTTTCTCGATAGATGACATGATCACAAGAAAATCTTCAAGATATCAAGACACTTAAAGGAGGCAAAGTCACATCAAAGATGGAAATCAAGGAGGAATCAACAGAAAGGGAAAGACATGTGATGTAGAACTTCCACCTCTAACGAATGTGTATATGTTTCAGGGACCTTAAAGAAAATTTTATCAGTGTCAATCAACTTTGCGATGAAGGTTTTATAGTAAAACTCACGAAGAATGACTGAAAATCAATTAATGAAAAAGGGGGAATCATTTTGCAGGGAATTTGATCTGGGAATAACTTCCACATGTGGCAAAACTGCTCATTTTTTCTTGTCTGCTAGAGACGTTATAAATATATGGCATCAATGGTTTGATTATATGAACACCGACCATCTGACAAACATTGTTAATAAGAAAGTATATCGTGGAATGCCTTAGCTGAAGGAAGGAGAAAATATGGTGTATGACCCTTGCAACAAAGGAAAGTACGTCAAAGTACAACATAATGAAAGTATAGCAGGAAAAAGTACACTTTTGTACTAGTTGATGATTTCTCCATGTTTACATGGGTCAAATTCATTCATCACAAGTCTAACAATGGAGAGTTTCAAGATCTGGACGATTCATCTTCTAAATATGAATGTTGGGCTGAAGCAGATTCGTAGTGATCGTGGTGGTGAGTTTCAGAATGAGGCTATGAAAACCTTATGCGAACACCAAGTATTTCTCTCCAATTCTCTGCTCATATAACACCTCAACAAAATGGAGTAGTTGAAAGCAAGAATAGAACTCTGCAGAAAATGGCAAGGGCGATGATGCACGATAATGATGTGCCAATAAGATTTTGGAATGAAGTAGTGAATGCAACATGCAACATCATCAATAGAGTCTACGTCAGAAAAGGTACAACTAAGACAACATATGAGATATGGAAGGGGAAAATACTAAATGTGAGTTAGTTCCATGTATTTGGGTACAAGTGCTACATTCTGAACAATAAGAATTACTTGGAGAAGTTTTATTCAAAAAGTGATAAAGGTATATTTTTCGGCTACTCAATAAGTAGTTCAACATACCGAGTTTACAATATTCGATCACAGATAATCATGTAATTAACGAGTGTTGTATTTGATGATGCAATAATTATGAAGTGGAAGGATTTAGACAGTGGTTCAGAGCATACTGGCACTGATGCAGTTGATCACGTGAAGAAGCCTGAAGAAGGAAAAACTGTCATTTAGGAGGCGGTTTAGAAAGTACATTGAAATTACTCCTCTTCAGATTTGATAGAAAACATAAATGAAGAAAGAAAGACCAGGGGTGTTAGCATCAATTTCAGAGAGATGGTGCAATTTTTCTGCTTTGTGTCAACAATTGAACCACGAGATCGTTGTGAGGCCATATGCGATGAATTTCAGATTTCTGCTATGAAAGAAGAACTTGAGCAGTTTGTTCGAAATGGAGTATATGATCTTGTGGAAAGACCAAATGGAGTGGACACTGTGGGTACAAAATGTATATTCAAGAACAAAATTGATGAACATGAAGTTGTTGTCAGAAACATAGCAAGATTAGTTACACATTCTCAAATTAAGGGAGTAGATTTTGAAGAAACTTTTGCACATGTAGTACGACTTTAGTCCATTAAATTGTTCATCAGTATGACATGCATCCTAAACTCCACAGTGTATTAGATGAATGTTAAAAGTGTATTCCTGTATAAAGTACTACAAGAAGAAGTGTATGTACAACAACTAAAAGAATTAAAAGATGTAATCAACCCAGAGTATGACTATAAGCCGAACAAAGCATTATATAGACTGAAACAAGCACCCAGAGCTTGGCATTAATACATCAGAGGAAGTTTCAACACAACGCTTTTTTCTAGACTCATGGGATGACATTTTGGCTGTTCACATGTATGTAGATGACATTATCTTCGAAGGCACTTCACAACAGCTAATGGATGAATTTATTCATAAGATGACTCAAGAGTTTGAACTGAGTATAGTTGGTGAATTGAAGTACTTTCTGGGATTGCAGATGCATCAATATGAGAATGAATGTTTGTATCACAGAGCACATATGCCAGAAATATGTTGAGGAAGTTTGGCCTGTAAAAGTGTGATGAGTACAACAACACAATTGTATAAATATGAAGCTAGTGAAGACGTTGACACAAAGTTGTACAGTGGATGATTGAGAGACTTCTATACCTTACAACAAGTAGACCATGCTTAAGTGTTGGTATGTGTGCAAGATATCTAGCCAAACCGAAGAAGTCTCACCTTGAAGCAGTGAAGAGAATCATCAAGTATGCCAAGGGTAAAATTAATCTTGATATCTAATATGTAAAGAGTTCCAACATGAATCTTTCTGGATATTATGATGTAGACTGAATTGGAAGCGTGGATAATCAAAAGAACACAAGCGGAGACTGTTTCTTCCAAATAAACAACTTGATTTCATGGCTGAGCAATAAAAAATATGTGTCATTGTGATGGCTCAGGTTTTCACCAGAAAAAAACTGAAAGAGCACATATATGCATGTTATGGTGGTTCGGGATCGAATCCACAAAGACCAAATATCACATAAAAAACCATATATCAAACATGGGCTGAAACGAAAAAGAAAAGTTGGTTGAGATATGCTAAAATCGAGACAAGCATGCATAAATCAATGAAAACGAGCTGGTTTGTTAACAATCGAGAAAAATGCTAGGCATAGGGTATTATGTGAGAATCCATTTCATCAGGATTGCAAATTTGTTATTGAGGAAATGGTTAAGAACTATCTAGAACTCAATTCACAAAATTAGAACTAACTTACTTCTGTAGCGCTAATTCTCTATGTTGAAGGATCCTACAAACTAACTTCCGTTGAATTTCATATCCTAAAAATGCATTCTAACATGATTGATTTCTTCACAAATAGCTTAAACATCAACTTTCTTCGGTCTAAAACAATTTGCTCACATAACATTCATTTAGGAATTTCATCGAACACTTTTGGTGCGGGAAATATCCTAATATCATAAACTAGGTGATCAAGCTAATTTAGGCCTTAAAAACAATGTCAAGCGAAAAAATTGATAATTCCCAATCTAACAACCTAACAGTCACTGACTCATGGAAACCCTTTGTGAGGAACACTAAACCCAACTATGGAACTACTCAGACATTACGATCAAGCAATCACAAAAATCAACGGAAAAAATGTTTGCAATTGAATCAAAGTTACAAGAGGGTTCAGAAATTTTCTCGGATCGAAGCAAAAAAGTCAATGGTCTCCCTTAGGTATTCAAAGCTCAAAAACTGCTCAAAATCTCAAAAAATAACATAATGAAACAAGAAACTCGAGTTTATGTATTAAAACATGTATTTCGGTATTCAGTTTTGGTTATGGTTCGAAATTAGTTAATTTGCGTCGTGACATGGATCGACCACTCCCTAGATAGGGATCGATCAATCCTTGTCAATGTGGATAGGTGCTTCAATCTTCATATGACGCTTTCTGCAGACTCTCGAAAGTCATCTAAAATTTATTTTTTTCCGCGCATAGAACCTATAACATGTAAAAACACTAAAGAACATAAAATGACTCCAAAAAGAACCAAATACATATTAAAATACTAAATTTTCTCGGATCAAACAATAGTAAAAACCAATAAAATATGAATGCATCAAATTCCCCAAACTTGAATATTTGCTTGTCCTCAAGTAAAGGAAAACGAAGATTAAATCGAAGGATAAGAAGTTTAAAAACCAATGGACCTTTACACTTTCAGGAGACCTTGCTTTGCACTTAGAATCGTTGGCCACGTAGACCTGAGAAAATCAGAACATTCTCCCCAAGATCCCCATCATGACTGCGCAAGCTCATCCATACTCCGAACTCGGAACCTACAAGTCTCGAATTCATGTTATTAACACTCGCCATTCATTCATATGGATGTGAAATTTTACACCAGATATCTCTACATCGGGAAATTTTGGCTAGATGATGAAATGACTCTTTAGTGGTAAGGCTTAAAGTGTTTAAAGGTTCAAATTTATGCCAGGATGCAAGACATTATGCAAAATCACATGAGAGAGAGAATATATTGATTACCATGACCCCTAAGTACATAAGTAGAAAACACTAACTCAAACATTAAGTTTAACATGTGCAATCCTTTAGGGTGCATCAAACCACAAAATAACGCGCGTAAGCTGATTTCCTACTTGGATATAAATAAAATGCAATTTCCGTTTTTTAGGGAGCTTATGGTTTCATGTTCTATTTCACATATAAACGAAAATCTGATGGAAGTTAAAATCACGTAGACATTTTAATCACATAACACATATACAACACAAAGAAATGCAACCATAACCATCTTGAACTTCTAAATCCCCCAACAACGACTACTAGACACTCAAGACCGTGTCTAAAGCCATCTAAGAGTTCAATCCTACCTAAGTAATTAGGAGAATCATGTCTACCCTACTCTCTCCATTGTTTTTGCACATGTGTGCACATATAATCAAGAAGAAGTGCATGAAAAATCAAATGAGATAGGCTGAAGGTGTGGTGCCAGACTAAAAATGAGTCTGATCACTTTGGATTACTGAAAAATGATGGAAGAAAAATGGATGTGTAATCCTGAATGATTGGTTTTGAAATCCCGATTTCAAATCTCTAATTTAAAGTCATTAAGTTTATTAGTAGTTCTGATAAATAGAGTTAAAACACATTTGGCAAAAACTTGAGTTCCAAAGCTTTCTGGCAGGGAGTCCGGTCATGAGAATTTCCAGATTGCATGCGCTAACAACTCGAGTAAAATGGTCAACATAGATAAAGATAAAGTTCAGCGCACAAAGTAAATAATCTAGCATTCATAGATTGACTCAATAAAACATAAGACTGACTCGATAAAACACACCAAAAGAAAAAGAAAAAAAAAACATAAGTACCTTCCCCTAGACTTATCTCACACCATCTCGGTGTGAAACAAATCTAGAGAACGGGTAAGTTAAGATAGATAGAATTAGTCCAAGTACAAATAAAAAAATAAAAGAAAAAGAAAAGAAAGATCTATTGGGTGGATCGGCTGGATCTCAGATGTCTGACAGCCTCTACTAACTCACAATCTGCGTGCAACTTGGTGCGCGTGTCACTCCTCCTAGCAGCCTTACGGTCAATGTCAACATGAATCTCCTCTAGGCTTTGAGTGGACAGCCCTGCCTCATGTGTTTTGTCTTGTGCATCATCATCACCACCAGAATCTCCATCATCATAATCAGCTGCAGCAGCTGTAACACTCGCTCTCCTAGCAGCATCGCCACAAACAAAAGGGCGAGAAGCGCATTTAAATAGACTCCCAAGCTTGGCGAGCCCTCGACCAATCGTAAGTATAAGAGAACTGGTCCTCTGGTGGCTCTTCACAGTCTAAACTCTGAAGTTTGCATCGAAAGCAGCAGGTGGTGGTGGTGGATCGAGCTCGAAAGCGCTGAAATCGTTTGGGAACAGCTCCACGATCTCAAGATCAATGTGCACAACAGGCGGCCGCATGTGCGCCTCATAATCAGCATCATCTGCATCTAGCTGAATCGGGGTCTAAGAAGACCCTGTAGAGCCCTTACTGAAAGAGGGAGGGCATGTGCATAAATAGGAAGTCGGAGGCATAAACTGACGTCTTGAAGTATCAGCAATATAAGTCAAATCAGGACATGACAGCTCAATGTAGAGAGAACGTTGCTGATAATCCTGAAAATGATAAATGAAAGGGTCAAGTGATAGTTCAAGTTTTTCTACGTCACACTTTATATCATTTGAATTGCTTGGAAAAAGGTGATAGTATAGGGTGTTAATTAACAAGCAAAGCTTGAATCCACAAAAATCCAGTTTCTTTATATGACAAATAAAGTTTGAGAACTGATTAATAGCATGATAAAGGCATGACATAATGAAGCTAGCCACCGAAGGCATGATGGCCATATGCTACAAGTCGAGACGAATAGAGTATGCCTTATGTCTTAGATATTGAATCAGTCGATGAAGCATTTCATGAAAAAAGGTTTGCGAAATTTAAACTAATGAATACTAAGATACCTATTTTCAAATTGATTTAAAAAGATGACACATGTGACATTGCTGCAGGTTTAACTTTCCCAATGTGATTTGATTGTTAGTAGTTGCGTTGATTTTACCCTAGGTAGTGTAGTACTAATATGTGTTGTTGGGGTAAAATAAATCATCCCCGGCATCAAGGAGACGAGCCGCGCTCTAAGCAATAACTGAATCAACAAATGAATCAACGAATGAAGCAATACCAAGGAAAATAATACCAAGGACTACGACAAGACCGGTTACCCGACCAAGGGGCATATCAACGATAAAAAGGAAAGACTTCCCTTTTATTCCTATAGATATTATGATGGATGCAATGAGCGAGAATAAAAGAAACATTCCTACATTCGAAATTCTCATGAAATTGCATGAATCTACATAATATCTAAGGTGAATCTAAGGGAGATTTGATCTTCATTATCCTCATGATACTATAAATGCATCACCTTGTAGACCCTATTGTATTCACTCACATATTCGAAGATTCATTCATATATTTAATACAAAACAACACTTTTCAGGTATCCATTAACCCGATGCAATCTCTCGATTCTCCTGGAACTGGGAGCAACCCTTTCTAGACACATGTGGGAGCAGGCTATCCAAGGGTCGGTAACTCTCCTGCAGGAGTATCTTCACTCCCAAGCGAAGATCCCACTCGACTCGGGGGTCCAACCATTCATGAGCAGCACCTAGGGCAGGGTAACATCCCCCAGGCGTCCATCACGATCGAGGAGAAGTTCACTAAACGTCTAAATGAACTGCACTCGTTGATTTGTCGCCTCCCAGGCGTGGCTTTACCGATCCAGAGAGCCGTGCAAAGCTCTTACTCCGACACCCCTTTCTCGGAGGAAATCATGTCAATAATACGGCCAATACAAGCAGGGGATGTGCACGGTGGCAGTTCAAAAAAAGTGCTGAGAGGCAATGATGTTCAAGGTATTTGGTCTAAGCATCATTGATCCTGCGTTGCAATGGTTCATTGGTTTGCTAAAGGGAGCAATCGACTCATTTAAAAGACTTACCTACCTGTTTGTTGAGAAGTTTGTAAGCAGCCGAGTCATATAAAAGACACAACATAACCTTGACGAGGTCATCCAGCTCCAATCTGAATCCCTACGTTGCTACATTTCTCGCTTCAATCAAGAAAAGATCGCAATCCCTTGTGATACCACCACATCGATCTCCGCCTTTAAGCGAGGATTCTCGAAAGATGGAGATCTCTACAAATACTTTAAAAAGTACCAATGCCACACCATGGAAGACACCATATCCATAGCATGGACTCAAATAAGATGGGAAGAGGACGTAGAGCGTCGCAACGCCAACACAATGAAGCCTAACTCCCGGGTTACCAGAAGCGACAGAGAAAGCCGCGAGGAAAAGCCCTACGAATGTCCAACCAGGGGTTCATCTAGCCAAGGAAGCACCAAAACCAGCCAGCGCCCCTTGAGCATAGCCACGACCACCGATCTTGATCACTACAATATTTCTATCGAAGGTACCGAGCTAGTCAATGTGCTACGACAGATGGGCCCTAAAGTCAATTGGCCTTAGAAGATGAGAAATCCATACTCACAGAGAAACCCTAATAGATGGTGTGATTTTCACCAAGACCATGAGCACGGGACAGAGGACTGCGTTGCGTTGCGCATTGAAGTCAACGAGCTTTTAAATAAGGATCACCTGAGGGAATTCTTGTCCCAGAAGGCTAAAGACCACCCGAGAGCCATCGAGGAGGTTCGAACTGATTAGAAAATTATCCCTACTTTGCCACCACGCCATGACCGCGTGATCCACGTAATCTTTAGAAGTTTGGAGGTGAGCGGAGTCACGCACACCGCAGCAAAAAGGAGCATTTAAATCCTGCGAACTCGACTAGAGGAAAGCGAAATGAAGTGTAAGGCTACCCGAGGCGATCCAATCAATTTCTCTACTCAGGAACACGCAGTCGCTGCAAATCGCCACAATGATGCTCTGGTTATTACTATGACCATCGCCAATTGCCTAGTGAAGAGGGTCTTAATATATAACGACAGTTTTGCGAACATTAGGTTCAACGGGGCATACAAAAACCTTGGCCTCAAAGCAGACATGTTAACCAAGAAGACGATCCCTCTAGTAGAATCCAGTGGCGAATTGAAGCAAACCGCGTGTGAAGCAACGATTCTAGTTTAACTAGGAGGCGTCAACAAATCTACCAAGTTCCTGACTGTCAACTGCCTTTCTGTATATAACGCCATCCTGGGTAGCCCCGGATTCATGAGATGGGAGCCATACCGTTCACACTGCATCAGGTTTTGAAATTTCCCACTCCTTAGGGGACCAAAAGGTTAAAGGAGATCAAGAAAGCTTTAGGTCATGCTACCAGACTACCTTTAAAGGAAAGACTAAAGAGACGAGAAGCCGCGTTGACTTTTACGAAGAGGATCCATAACCAGTGGAGGACGAAAGAAAAACCCAACCAACCTAATATCCATCAAGGAAATTGAGCCCCCGGGAGCCCTAGAGGTCCACCTATTCATTATGTTTTCCTTTTTTCGTTTATCATAAGTTTTGCCTTTAAGAACTATGTTTTAGCATTGTTTTGGCTTTCTATGATTCTTCTTAGCCACGAACGATAATCTAATAACAGTTTGATTTTCGTGAAAGAGAAAATTCTTTGCTTTTCATTACACGCCACTAAAGATCGCGCCGCTCCAGAGGCAACACCACAATACAATCCTCCGAAATATGTCAAAGAGAAAAATCTTTTTACCCTCAACGAAGTGGCAACCAGGGCTAAAAATCAACGCCACTGCACAATACTTCGGTATACGTCAAAGAAAAAAATCTCTTTACCCTAGTTGTCTTTAACAAATTGGCAATCATGGATAAATAATCATCACTGCCCTACGGGGAACAAAAACTCTACGGGGAAGACAGTGGCCCTCTACGAGGGGGCATAATGGCCCTCTACGAGGGGGCATAGTGTTGCACCAACTATCCAGGACTAGTCTGAAATGCCTAAAATGCAAACAAAAAGTAGACAAAACTTGGAGCAGTATGCTAGTTGATCACTAGAATGCTCTATACCTGCTTACCCAGACGTGGGAAATGGAAGGCTTGGAACACGTCTACTCCGAGTAATCGCACACAAAGCTGAGAGGGCACTCCACAAGGAGGCTGAGTGCAACGAACATGATTACATGTCAACCAAACATGATTACGGTAAAAAAAAGTTGAGAGTGGCCCTCCATGGGGGGGGGGTATAGTGCAGCGAACATAACTCCGGTCAACAGAAAAGTTACTTCGGTCAGCAAAAACGTGACTCTGATCATCAAGTGTGATTGGTAAAAAAAACACATATAAAACGGTCATATCTCATGAATCTGGTCAAAAAAGCACGACTCCGGTCAAAAATCACGACTACAGTCAACCCGTGACTCTGGTAATCCAACGAGCTCTGGTTACAGCTAAAGCTAACAACCAGCGCCTTGACTTCGGTCACTTCAAGGTCACGTGCCTAACTAACACAACGACCACGGTCATGAGAGTTTTCAACTTTTCAGGAAAATGACCCGGTCATGAGCAAAGGAAATACCCCCGATGACCAAGGACAAGGGGCAAGGACCAAGTCTCTCTACAAACCTCGATCAAAGTACAAAAACTATATATGAACTATGGTCACCTACTTCTTCATCCAAACCCTGGTCAAGTACAAAGGAAAGCTGGGCAACCCACTCGAATGACCACAATCATGATTATCCTTTGGTAAACCTTGGTCAAGGGGCAAGAAAAGCTTTACGTTCTTATCAAGATCTAACCCATCTCTATTAGGCTCAGGTCCAAAATCAGGGAAATTCATATCAACTATTCTATATTTACTTACAAATCTAAAAGTATCTTCCCGGTATTGGTCACGTACCAAGAAAGAAAACCCCATTAATGACGACCTTAGCTACCTAAGTTTACTCAGCAGAAAGGTCAAGGTCGAGACCCAACATGATCATCAACGATCGAATTCTACTCAGCCTACGAGCACCAAAGAAAACTACTCAAATACCCAACGTCATCTGACCTATATGCTAGGAAAACGATTATTGAAAGTCATGCATTAAGTCGATAAGGCCTAAACAAGGAACTCAGTGATTAAGTCTAAAAAAAGAGAAGGACGACAATGGTGAGCAGACCTGACCAACACATGGGCGTCGCACTGAGAGGCCGACAAAGAGTTCTTAAAAAGCCCGACAAGGGGCAACAACAACAAAGTCATATTTTTGAAAAAGAGAGGCAAAGTGATCAATCTGCCTCTATGATAACAGGTTCTTCTTGGTTCTCTCCTTCATTCTATTGGGACTGGAGGGCCGCCTGAGGAGGAGTTTTGGGCTCAGGAGAGATTAGAAGAATATCGTCATCAAAAGACGGGGGTTCTTCTCCTCTCACCACGACATCGGAAGTAAGCACATATTGATATTTCCTCTGCTCCACGGATGGCTTCCACGAGCTAGTGTATTGTTGGTACCACTAACGTATCAGCTCCCAGCGAGCCATAATCTTGGCACCATACACAGTCATCTTCATCTCATCCTCGAAGTCTTGGCCCCAGCCTTGAGCTCTGCAATCTCTTCTGCTTGGCTGTTCAGCTCTATCTACAGATCATCCCGCTCCAAGCACGCTTCATAGCCCTTGCTTTTCGAGGCCTCCACCTAAGCCTTCAAATCCGCGTTCTCATTATCTTGAGTGATAACTAGCTTCCCAATTCCGCCTAGGCCTCCACCTAAGCCTTCAAATCTGCCTTCTCATGTTTAAGCTCTCCCCCCAGGGCCTCCACAATTCTTTCAACCTGAAAGCACAGCGACATAGTTTGCAAGAAGAAAGATAAAGAGACCAACGTCTTGAAAATGAAAGACCATCTTAAGAAAAGATCAATCTATGCCTACCTTGAGCTTGTTGGTTTGTGCAGTCTTCAAGAACCAAGGAAGATTCTCTCTCTCCTTAACCATGTCCTCCTTTGGGAATACCTTGGACCTCGATTCATTCAGGGTCTTATTGTGGTTGGGGAGAGGCTCGTTATCGGAGATGAACACCACGTATGGAGGAGAAGCGGTGAGATCAGTCTTAGCCTTCTTCTGAAGCGGAGAAACAGAGACGTCCTTGAATAACTTATGCTTGGAGAAATACACGACCCTCATAGCTAGGGTCTTTCCTTCCTTAGAAACCTCACTCAGCCTCTCTTTCTTGACCAACATTTGCTTATGCGCAACAGCCTTGTACATCTCGAAAGGATCAACATCACTTCCTGACATGTTTCCTACAAAAAGCAAAGGCACTCAATTACTACATAAGCTCTAAAATAGAAGAAAAGGGCTCAACCTCACTTACTTTAGATGCTGGTAGAAGCTAAAGCCTCTTTACGAATCAGGAAAGGGATTTGACGATGCTCTGAAGACACCTTCTGCAATTCCTTCACCTTTCTCGCACTACGAAGCTTCTTGGAGCGAGAAATCTCTACAACAAAATTACCAAGGAGTCAGGAGTCATGACAATCACGTAAAGAAGCGCTTCTACATTTTTACTACATACTTTTTGGATGCCAAAAGTGGAAAATCCAGGATCATCCCCAACTCTCATAAACGCGTAGTGGAGGAACCATTGCTCACTATTTGTCAAACCTTCTTTTTCCTTTCTCTCTAAATCCTCAACCAGGGTGGCATATCCAGAATGTTGGTGGATATAATACTTCCCAGGGTGACTAGCCAAGGGAGAAAAATAATACAAGTAAAGAACTTCATCTCTTCCAAGTTTTGTCTAGTTCAACTCTCCAAGCATCTGAAGAGCAATCAGCGTCCTCCAAGTAACGAGGTTGAGCTGACCAGGGGAGACTCTGAGGAAGTTCGCTACATCTGCCACGAGACGAGGTACTTTATCCCTCAAAGTTTTATCTTGTTCAACTCTCTTAGCACCTGAAGAACAATCAGCGTCCTCCAAGTAGCGAAGTTGAGCTGACCAGGGGAGACTCTAAGGAAGTTCGCTACCTCTGCCATGAGACGAAGTACTTTATCCCTCAAATCCAGATTAAGGTAAGCTTCAAAACGACTATATCATTCGATCGTGAGTCTTGGATCTTGTCATATGTACTCGACCGCCGCAAAATCATAGACTCTGGAAAATCATATCTCCATTTGAGCTCCTCTAAGTCGATTATCTACGTCGTAAACTCTTGTGATACCTATTTCGTTGGGGTCACCAGAGTCTGAGAAGAACACCTTTCCCCATAAGACAGATTCAGAAGTGAATCAGTGATATACTTAACCTCTGAGGAACGCCTCCGATTCATGTGTACCCTTTCTTCCACCAAAGAAGAAGAGGAGGACAATCATTTCTTCATCTACAAAAACTCCCAGTCTTAGAGAAACGAAAATCTACAAAGAACCTAGCAGAGATACAAGAGATCCTAGTTCGAGACCGGAAAGGCAAGGCGAAAAAAATTCTTTACCTTGAATTGTTGAAGTTAGAAAGATCGAATGCGGATGAAATCTCGTTAAAATGAAGCAAGAAGACGAAAAGAGTTCTTGGTTATGACCTATAAGAGGGAAAAACGAAGTAATTGGTAGTTAAAGAAAAGCTTTTGGCCTCAAACTTCCAGGACACGCCCAATAACAAAAATACGGGGGGTCCCACAACGAATCTTGCCAAGGATAAGGTCAATAAATTGTTATTTATCCTCTAGAAGCTACGACATTCTTATCCTTAACTACATCGGCGAAGTTATCAAGGAGATCACCCGAGATCACAACAACGACCGAAGTCGCAAAAGATTTATTAGGCAGCGATATATTTAAGCCATGGCTCAGCAAGCAGAACCATAGCTCAAGGGGAAAACTTTTGGGGTAAAATAAATCATCGCAGGTATCAAGGAGACGAGTCACACTCTAAGCAACGACTGAAACTGAACAAAGCAAAAAATGAAGCAATACCAAGGGAAATAATACCAAGGACTACGACAAGACCGACTACCCAACCAAGCGACATATCAATGATGAAAAGGAAAGATCCTCTTTTATTCCTCTAGATGTTCACGATGGTTGCATTGAGTGAGAATAAAGTAAACATTCCTACATTCAAGATTCTCATGAAACTGCACGAATCTACGTAATATCTAGGGTACATCTAAGGGAGATCTGATCCACATCTTCCTTAAGATACTATAAATACATCACCTTGTAAAGCATATTTTATTCATTCACATATTCGAAGATTCAGTCATATACTCAATACAAAACAACACTTCTCGCCCACCTTTTATTCTCTTCCTTTCTTGAATCTCTGCTTTCCGTAGTGGCATAAAGAGCCTACCATAAATTATCCTAACATGTGTCATTGAGTGTTGCACCATCATTGAGGATGGTTCAGTTCAATCTCAGTAAACTGGTTTGACAGATTGCAAGGCTCTTAGAAAAAGAAACTTGATACTTATGTTGAAGCACAACGAGCTTTTGATCAGATTGCTGACACACTTTAATTGTTGACATAAGCATTGTCACATGCCATTCAAGGTAATTTCACTAGAGTTCATTCACATAGTGTTATTAGTGATGAACTCTGGTTGTTTTTAGCATATGTGCTCTCAAGCAGGTGGAGAACAAGATAAGAGGACTTGATTTGTAGGGGAGTGGTCGAATGAGTGTTTTTTAGCACTATAATTGGATTATGGGGGAGAAGAGAAGAACTTGATTTTGCTTTGATTACGTTTAAGCTCTCTAACTCTGCACTCCTTTGGGTTCATGCATAACCTTACTCTTGCATGTTTAATGGAAATATTTGATTTTCTAGAATTTGGTTATGTCCGTGCGTTGTGGATGTTTTGTGATTTATATTTGCATGTGCTTGATAGACACACAAAGCTAAAAATGGGAAAATTGAAGATGCGTATTTCTGAACGAGAGTCTATATTAGTTGAAGATGCAAAAAAAGTGATGACTTCTGAAGTGGAGCTTGTAGCAGTTGAAGTGCATCAAATGTTGTGGCAAAATCCTCAAGGAGTAGAACGTGTGTAAGAATGCATAAGGAGTGGAATGACGAGCTGATACCATTGGACACAGAGTTGAAAATTATTTAAAGATTAAGGATACAATAAAATTCATCTAGGAAAGGATAAGCATGAAAGAAAGAGGTTCCTAAATATTAAGAGAATGTTTAGGAGAAGGTAATTTTAATAGAATAGTTTCCTCTTTATGTATAAGCCTAAGGGTTTTATGCGTTTTCTCTACTTGGTATAAGTAGTTGTGCAGAGTCTTGTATTCAGCTAGCACTTTTAAGAGAAAGAGAGAGAGATTTTAGCAACAAAAAAAAAGGTTTACAGAGTTTGTAGGTGAGTAAGACACAAAAGGCTAGGGAAAGAGAGTCTTGTGGATCATGTTTTAGATCCAAAGACGTTTTAGATTAGTTTCAACAAGTCAATGGGCCACTTGAACTTGTTGTGTGATATTCTGTTCAAGAAAATTTTGTAAGGATTAGGTAGTTATCCGCGCTACGCCGCGATATTTTTTTGGTATATATTTTATATTGTTTAATTTTTTTAATTATCACCTTATAATGATATTTTTAATATTTGCGTGTTAATTAGTTAAATATATATATAGTAATTTTAAAAGTGGAACTACACATGTATAAAATTTTCTATATATAAGTATTTTCCGCTTTATTTTTTATATTTTTTTGGTACACAAAATTTAACTTTAATATTTGAAGAAAATATTAGATATAAAATGTATGAACCATTGTAAAACTAAACTTATTACTATTTTTTTAATTCGTTGCAAAAGCAGCAAAGTAATTTGAAATTTTTTCTTCTCCAAAATATTTCTAAAGCAAAAAATAACATGAATCTAAATATTCGTTTTGATATTTTTTAAAATTCAGCCGTAAACACATTAACATTGAAAAAAATAATAATTTGTTTTTAAGATATTCGTACACTATCAACAAATTTATCAAGAACAAACCAACTTAGATTACTAATAATAAATTTTAATACCTTTTGAATTACACTATATATTTGAACTTATTGACCACTAACAAAGAAAAGAATTGTATTAAAACTTTAACTTTTATACTTTCATCATATTTTAAAAATGAATAATTTTTTTAATATTTAGATAACTATTACTGCACCTTATTTAAATATTTAAAAATAATTAATTTTTCCTATGACAAATCAAAAAATGAGAGAACTTAAAACTTAAGAGATTATGGCACATGTTATATTCAAAAGAACGAAAAGACGACATAATAGAGGATCATGCACTTTCATTTTGAATTCTTATTATTATTGTACACTTTTCAAATTTTTATTGTTTTCTTGTAATCATCCTACTGACTTCGAATATATTTATACACATTATTCTAGGTGTAGCTTTATTATCAATTTTAATTTATATAAATATATGAATGACATACACAAATATTACTTTATAAAAAACTATATAATATTACTATAAACATTATAGAAATATATGTGACAATTATATACATATCAAAATAAAAATTTAAAAGCATAAAAAATCTTTGTTTTTGGCTAATATTATTTGCTTAGACCAACATGATTAAGAAAATCATTAATATTTTTTAGTTTATATTATTTATTGTGTGTGCCCACAATATACTAAAGTATTGATGTAAGTGAAGAAAAACACAAAATTAAATTAAAGTTGATGTGTAAATACTAAAACGCTTATGTGTAAAAATAAAATTGTTTGATTGGTTTTTTCAAATTAAATTTTTTTAATGATGTGTCAACTTTTCATGACACAAAAAATGATAATGTGTCAACATTTGGAGAGTCTCAAAAATTTTTATAGTATTGATTTGTGAAAAAAATTTGGCAATACACTTTTTTTGTAAAGAAATCTGGTGTTGTTGTTTTTGAAGTAGTTTTCACAATTTCAATAGAAAAATCTTCTAGTGTACTAGGAAATGCTTCCCGAAGAAGTTCTCACATTTTCAAAGCCATCTAGGAATGCATAAAATCTTTGTAGTCTACAACAATGTAATCAGTATACTAACAACTTTGTTCCGAGATAAAAAAAAAAGTTCCAAGAACCTTAATCGTTTTGAACGTTATAACCAAACGTATTATTATAATATTTTAGAGTACTTGGTACAACGAATCAAAATGACCGGAACTGTAGGAAGGTTCCAAAAGGAATATGATCCAACAGATCATACGTGGATTATATCTTATTTCTAGAACAATGATAAATATTTTGTTCTAACATGAGACTAGATTTCAATTTTTTATTTTCTGAAAATGTAAAGAAAATAATAGGTACACAGAAGTTATTGAATATCTATGACTATGACCTCTTACATGAACCGGCTTAAAATAGCAAAAATAAATTATGATTCTTGTGCAATATTTAAAATATGGATCAAACTACATTTAAAAGATATTTTGTTAGATTAGTTTTTGTTAATTTATCATGGTTCCTGTGCGAATGCACTATTTGCACATGTCTAAATACTTATATTCATTTCTTAGTTATTATATAGTATAATGGTTCATATTAACAACTAACTTAATGTAGTTTTTGAAGGTTGATTCATGCTTTGTTCTCTATTTTATCACTACCAAAAAATTTAGATATAACTACTAACAACCATAAAATTCTTTGTTTGCAGAATATATATAACATCCAATACCTTTTTGAATAAAACAGACATTTTTGTGAAACGATTACAATGGTAATTAGGATAACATAACATTTTGATAAGAAATCAAACCATATGTACTAATTAATTTTTTAAAATATTATAGCTAATAAAGCGTTGTGGTTATTTGATGGAATAAGTATATTCTTAAACATTCTTAAATTTTGTTGTTGACATTTTGACGTTTTCAGTGTCGTATTTAAATTTAATTTTCCAACACACAAGAAACGAGGAATATAAATAGAGAAAAGCAGGTGAAGACGAAAGAGACGAAGTCACATAAAAAGCATCTCTTTCATTTTCCCACCTCATCTTTCTTCAACTGCTTCTTCTTCTTACACCACTCTGTTCTTGTTCTTGATCTTGATACGATGTTAATGGCGGCTCAGACCGTGAATTACTGGTTAACAGAGCATCCTAAAGTCGTTAACTTTCGTTGGAGCCCGACTCAATCATACGCCTCCACTTGGTATTTCTTATTCACCGCCGTCTCATTTTACATCATCGCCGCCGTCACTCTCCACCTCATCCTCCTCACCATCCTCCCACTCCTCCACCGCCGGCGCGGATTCTCCCTCGGTCCAATCCCAGCTCTGCACAGCTTAACCATGGCTTTAATCTCCGCCGTCATCTTTGTCGGAATCCTCCTATCTGCCGCTGCGGAGATCCGCGACACGCGGTGGTTATGGCGGCGGACGCGTACAACGGCTCTACAATGGTTCCTCTGTTTTCCGGTCGGGACACGCGCTTCGGGGCGCGTGTTCTTCTGGTCATACGCGTTTTACCTCTCTCGATTTCTTCACTTATTCCGTACTTTCTTCTACGTGATACGACGTCGTAAGCTCAGCTTCTTCCAGCTCATTAATCAATCTTCTCTCCTCTGTATCTCCTTCCTCTGGCTCGAATTCTCAGTGTCCTTTCAGGTACTTTAACCGGTTTCGTTTATCCACACATTCAAACCGGAATCGTTTCTAAACCGGACCGTTCCGTAAATGGTTTTGCAGGTTGTGGCGATACTGTTGACGACCGTTTCGTACGCCGTCGTGTACGGTTACAGATTCTGGACGGAGATTGGGTTACGCGGCGCGTGTTTTCCGTTTGTGGTTAACTGTCAAGCCGTTTTGTTGGGGTGTATGACGGTGTGCCACGTAGGCGTTCTATGTATCCACCTGGTCAAACGCGGCGGTTGTAACGGTATCGGAGCTTGGCTGTTTAACTCCGTCCTAAACGCCGTTATCTCGTTGCTATACTTGAAGTTTTACGTCAAGACGCGTTCGTTGACAACGGCTAGGCGCAATTAGACTATAGTTTTTGTGCATACTATTTTTTTTTGGGTATTCTTAAAATGATATGATCATCCAAAAACAACAGACTTTTCTTCTGTTGTTGTATGATGATTAATTTTACTTAGATTGTATAATAAATGTATTAATTGTAAAATTATAATCAAGAAAAGAAAAACAAATGTTAAAAGAGTTATGGAATACTTATAGCCTGAGAAAAGACAAAAGTTGATCTTCAACTACATAATTACAACATCTTCGGAGGAGCCAGACGTTATCAATCTCCGGCGTCAACTTGTTTCCGGTCAACAAGAACACCGTCGTTCCAAGTTTCAGAGTATCTGTCAAAAAGGGCATCCACAATCATGAGTGAAGAAGATAAGAAACTTAGGATTTGTAAGAGGAAGAGTTTAAAGAGTCACTGACCTTGTTCCATCCACATCTATACAGAGGAACTCCCCGTGTCGCCATCCATCTTTGAAATGTCCAAAGAATATCTCACCCTCCTTTGAATAAAACCTTCCTTCGCCGCTGGCTTTTCCTTTCCAGAAATTTGCAAACCACCGATCACCTTTATGGAAATAAAACCATCCCTGCAAGAAGCGTAACAAGTTGGGTCTTGTTTGATTAGTCATCTTTATTACTAGTCTTTTCTCAAACCTGTTCCATAAGCTTGGGGAAGTGGAAAAAGAATTTTATTGCATGGCTCTAGCTTGCAAAAAGTCTTAGGGACTTGATGATGATACTAGGCAGTTTCGTGCACAGGTGTAGTCACAATAAGCTAATCCAAATTCACAAAGGTCAACAATGACTATTTTACCTTCCCGTGTATTAAATCTTCTCTCCATGTGCCTTGGAACACGTCGCCATTCTTGAAATAGAATGTTCCCAGACCAGATCTTTTACCGTTGTGCCACATTCCATCATATACGCTTCCATCTCCAAGTACCAAACGACCCTGGAAGGAAAATTCAGCCATTAGTATGGGATCAACTAAGAAGCCTGTCTATAAACATAAGACAAGGATCCATAGATGAATCGGCTTCCATTGAATTAAAAATCCAACAAGGTGGATTACCTTTCCTTCAGGAAGGCCTCCTTGGCATCGTCCTTTGAACAATCCTCCTCTGTACTGCATCTCTAGAATAGGACTCCATCTTTTTGATGACTCTCGTTCAGCTTCCTAAGCGATGAAGAATTAAAATGAAAAATTCTGTCAGTTGATGTTGACTAGGACGATGTTCAAAAAGTTCCCTGCAAATCCTAACAGAGATGCAACGATTGTGGCAGCAAGCTTAGAAAACAAAATAACTCTTCATCATGGTTGCAGACTGAACCTAAGAGATCATTTGTACAATGATTTTATATCTCATCCACATTGCTACTTACCAGCATAGACGCCGCTCGAGTGGATAGATTTCTTTGCTTTGTAAAATCAGCATATTTCTCAGCTAGCAGGGTAGATGCAGTATCACTAGAGTCGTTTGTCGAGCTATTAGGGTTGAAAAATGATTCATCTCTGGAATCAGCCTTCCTAGAAGGTTTACTGGCGACACTGAGACTACTGTTCAAATTCTTAGAAGGCCTCACACCCACAGGAAGGTTGACAATACCAAGGCTAAGCACTGCAGTGTCTCCAGAATCAGCTGGCCATTTCTGCTCAATCTGATATCCCAGATCTATACTCCAGTTAGCAATTGGCTCCCTCTGGATTGCACCATAATCTACAACGGATGACTTTCCATTCGCATTAAAATCGTTTACGAGTAGGTGGTCATTTCTTCAGCATCCAGTAACAAGGATGAAGAGTCTCGACCAATAATACATACAAATATACACAGCAAGGAATAATTGTCTTGCAATTTTGTACCTTCTATATCTTCATCTCCAAGATCAAGTCGACTGTTTCTGGACGGTTCCTCCTCTTTTAATGGGTATTCACCATCGCCGTCCTCAGAAACTCCTAGGAGTTCCTCAGAGTCAATTTCATATCCCTCAACACTCTGACTGGAACTTTTTACATAAGTAGAGTCTGCTGAGTCTTCCATTGCGACTGGCGCATCCCCAAGCCCAATATTTGTTTCAATTTGGAGTTGTGAACGATATCTCTTGAAGATATTTGTAACAAAAGGGAAAAGACCAGAAAAAATGTTGCCTTTGTTGGATGTTTCCTCTTCTGAACAACTGCGATGACATATGAGACTTGCATTAATGCTTCACAGTGGTCAGAAGGAATAAAATCTGAGTCTTGACCGAAACCATCATAATATTAATCAAAAATAAGAACATATGGTATAAATGCTGAAACAATAATATTAATCAAAAATAAAAACATATGGTATAAATGCTGAAACCATACTTTTCACTGATGAGTTTCAGCAAAACATAGAGTCATATGCATGAACTTTAGTGTCAGCCATCACTAAAATGAATACTCACCTTAGAATAAAAAAAGTGGTGACAAGCACTTTAGACTCCAGATGAGGTTCATGAATAGTAGATACTATAATATCTCCAGTGTATTCCATTGTTTGACGAAAATTACGGAGAATTGTTTTCACGTCCTTCTTCTGAACAGGAGCCGAACTCGCCACAATGCATATAATAGCGTTTAAATCCTGCATGTCGGAAACAGCAAGGTAACATGAAAACAGCTACTTGAAGAACATAATTGCGTAAGAAAATGGTTTGAAGAAGCACATCCTCAAGCAGAAATGCCAATATACATATACTAAAAATTTCAAATATCCTTGCTCCTTCGGGAGAGTGATGCCTTTTATTTTAAAGGTTTGTTTAGAGGGCAGAATGTTTATATCTATTTCTTCAATTATCAGACAATCCGTGTATTAATATTATTATATTCTCAGGAAAGAGTGAGGAAAAAATCGAGAAATAAGTAGGACAGCTGTGTCTTCTCCGAAATGCCCTTCACGAAAGCAGAAATACCTTTATACCAGGGCGAAAGAATGGGCAGTCGTATATAGCTCGTAAAATCGAAGTCTTAAGGTTGTGACCAACTCCAAATCCAACCTTTGCTTCTTTGTAGCTTTCTAGAATCTGGATATAAGATCGTTGCAAAATTAAAGACAAGCTCAAACTAAGATCTTTATCATTAAAACCAAATAGAAAAATTCCAAGAACCTTACCATTGCAACTTCTGTATCATCAAGTTCTTTAAAATCTTTATGCATCACGTCGATGAAACTTTCATGCATCCCCTGGATAAACCCATACAAAAAAATGACGATAAATTATAGTATACTATATGAGACATGTATAGCAGAAAAGTAACCTTACACTTATCAGAGCGGAGGCAGCATTTACTGCCATCGAAACAGCATTGTTTGCATTTCTCAGTGCCTCATCCAATGTTACCAGATCCTTCTGTAATAGCATCTCTATGTCGATATCTAAAAAGCCCAAATCAAAGTCAATTCGACGCAAGCATAACCGATAGAACCAAAGGTTGTTTTTCTGATACTGTTGTGTCAGCAAATCATTCATGATACTAATAGAAGTACCTATACAGAAACTTGTGTGCTGTTGCAGTTTTATAGCCAACTCGTTAACCTGCACACAACCTGGGAAATTAGTAAAGAGAAAAACTCCAACTAGAGATAGTAAAACAACCTGGAAAGTTTTCCATCTTGTCTTCTTCCCTATTAATTCAGGTATACAAGTTACACTAACAGCTCTAGGAAAACAGTCCAAAGACATAACTAAATGCGTTGAAGACTAAAAATACTATTATCAAGGTAAGTTTTAACAGAACTTCAATCTTGCGACAGTAAGATAAAAAAAATGGCTCTTTTACTACATGCCAGATAGGCACAACTTTAGAGGCAACAAAAAAAGTACCTCTTCTAGACGTCTTCGCCCTTCAAAGCTGAAAGGCTTTAGTAGCACAGCAACAGCTAAGTTACCCCCCGAGTTTATTGCACTGAGAATATTCACAGCTTCAAACTGGTCAGAACCATATCCAGCACTAGCGACCTGGTAAGGAGAACAGTTAAGACAGATCAGACCATTGGCATTTCATTAAGATCCTTTACAAACTTAAAAGCTATGGTTGTTACTGATGAATACTACACTCCGTATCTTGTTCAGTTATTAAAAAGAATCTAGAATCCTACAAGTAATTCTACTAAATACATTGTGGCCAAATGGAGCAGCAAAAAACACGAAAGTTTTTGTAGCACAAAACAGAAGACAAACAATGATAGGCAAGAAAAGTACAAACAAGGATGAAGGCCTTTGGACGTGACTGAATTAGCTCATATGGATTCATGGTCTTGAAGACATTATCTGTAAACACAAAGAGGGAGGTAACAGGTAAGAAAGATATCATAGCCCTACTATCTTCTTGAACAAATAGCTAACATATGCTACTAGAAACATGGCAAGACAAATCTAGATGTCTACTAAACTTCTTTTCGAATTAACTAGCACGAAAGTTCTTTGCCAACTAATGGAAGTTGAAAATTTTTCAAAACACTTTGTTCCAAATTTAAAGAAAATGTTTCTAATCGGATTCAGGAAGAAAGAAGAAAGATTAAGAACCTTCATGAATGAACCTCTGCTGTAACACCAAATCTCCAGAGCTGTCCCTGCTAATACTCCTGGAAAAAAGGGAGAGCTGCCACTTAAGTTCGGTAAATTTGATGAATACACACAGAACATTCATAATCCACATTCTAAAGCATAAGCTTCACCAGAATCATCAGTATGAAGCGAAAAACTTCATGGATTCGGAAAATTAATCTCAGAAACATAATCATGAGACGAACAAAAACACATTTACCAAAATCGGAGAGGAAGAGAACGAAAAGGAGAATCCAAGCAGCAATCCATGATAGATTCCTTGCGACTACCGATAACAATGACCTCAATGAACTCAGACCCATCTCCAGTTCCAGCTCCGTTTTCATCACTTTCGCACGTCTTCATCGGAGAAGAATCCCTCGCTAAGCACATCACACAAATCCGACGGGCCTTACGTGCGGTGCATTTCAATCTCGCCGTAGCAACAGCAGAAACTCCAGATGGAATCCCAAAAGCAGGAACGAGAGCTAAACGAGAGGACAATGGTACTTGGAGAGTGGAGAAAACGGGAAGCTCCACAGAAATCGGCATAGCTCACGAAATCAGTTAGAAATGCACAAGAAATTAAGGTCAGTCAAATCGACAGATGAAGAGATTCCGACGAAGGAGAAGATCGGAGCAGGACATTTCTGAAGTTCTTTCTCGAGGAGAGAAGCAGAGGCGAGGAAGGAGGAAAATATCCACCGGCAGTGAGAATTGGTTTTTTTTTGTTTCCAACTATTTTTTTCCCGTCCTCCAATGTGATTTCATTCATTTGAGAAAAAAAAAGAGAGTTACCCATTGTTCACTGCAACTTCCTTCACTCTTTTTTCTAACCTACACATATTAAGCATTTTATTACATATGATTGTTACATTCTTTTTGCCTGCTTTGCCAATTCATCTCCTTGATCATTTGTAATCAGATTTTATGTATCTAAAGTGGATATCATCTCTATCATTCGCTAAATTCGGAATGTCACCAACATATGTAGATATGCCTTGCAATGTGTCTAAATTCACCATGGAAGTCGTGTTCTTGTTCCTGAAATATGAAAACATAGTAATGTTATCATCGGTCTAAGCTCACCGGTCTGCACCGCCTGCCGAAGAAGCAGGGAAGTCAGAGCATCTCATCGGTATGTGCTCATCGGTTTGCACCACCAGTTATGTTCCTGGACGAATTTTATGCCTATATATACTCTCTTGTGTCCAATGTAATCCCAAAGCTACCTAAGCTAATGTCTTTTCTTAGTTTTCTTTGTTCTTAGCTCTCAACTCTTTGTAATTCTTGCATTTATATTAGTATTTCTCTTAATCTCATTTTATCATCTCTTCTACTCTTCTTCTAACATAAATCTTCAGGATTGGCGACAAGTTTTTGGGTTTTCATGGTTTTTAATGAGTAGTCTTTAGTTGGATCATGAGTTATCTGGATTAGGTTGATTTGATGGTTGAATGATGATAGTTTAGGTTGTATCTTGGTAGATCCTTCATATTTGATTGTGCTTAATGCTAGATTAGGTTTGGGAAATTCATTCTAGGCTTAGTGCATTTTATTGCCTGGAAGATGTTCGATGAAATACTTGAACCAATCTTATGTAAGCTTTACATACCTAGCCAATAAGAATTGATTATTAGGGTGTTTAGTGAATTAAATGGACTTGATATTATTGCTCATTGATTATTTGATTGCAATTGGGAAATTTGTCACTTATTTGATTAATGAAAGTCAGCTACATGTCCCAAACCAATACTTTTGAGTATTGCATCATCGCAATTTGTATCTAGCAAGTTCTGAATCAAAACCCAGAAAGGGATCTGCCAAAGGTATGTGGGATAGGTTGTTATACTCCACTTATCCATAACTAAGATCCATCCTCGATAAGTATACGACACACCTTCTGAAACGACAACCATGTGATGCTCTGCTTTGAAGAAGAACTTCATTGACCCATCATCATTAGTATGTGGTTGATGTTGAGGGTTTACTGCTTTCACCACAATACAGAGCTTGTGCAACTTTTGAAATTCATCTCTCATATCTTAATGCACATTCCATGGTGCTTGTCCGAGATGTCAGACGGGTCAGTCAGCGTCCAAGTAACCCAACCCATTGCAGATTTGATTTATTGACGGGTCGTGCAGGCCGGCCCGCCGTGGGTTGCGGTATATACTTATATGTCTAAGTCCACCCAGCATAATTTAGCGGTTTTGCGGGCCGACCCACGGTCTATGTTTTTGTTTTTGAGATTATATATATAATCGGGTAATAGCAGACGATAAATCAACATGGTTTTCCTCCGCTAACACCCAATCGTCGTTAATATGGTCACATTTTTTTAACTACTATATCAATCCATTAAGATGAATTTACAGATTTACAAGTTAAAATTAGTTATTTTTTAATCTATTCGATGTTATAACTATTAATGACATACAAAACTATATATCTATATATAAAATAAGATATCATGTCATGAACCATCATAATTTTTGTTGGGAATGTTAATTGAAAATATTGTCTTACTTCGAAGTGGATTCTTTCAAAGAATTTGATATGGTTAATATCTTTTAAAACCAAAGTTAAGTTTAAATTTGACAACTTTCATCATCAAATTTCATTTGAAAAACATTTTTTGCTTATCAAAGTGTCAAAAATAATACTTTCAAAATAAAAAATAGCTAAAGTTTAAAACATACGTAATAGAAATATAAATCCACAAGAACACTAGTACACTCAACCTGCGAACAACCCACGGTAACCCGCGGTCTAACCCGCAAAACCCGCGGACCATACGGGTTCGGCCCGTGTGACCCGCATTTTTATGGATAACTTTTAACGTGTCCAAACCCGCCCCGCAACTGTCTTCTTGGGCTTAACCCGCATGTTGCGGTCCACATTGACATCTCTAGTGCTTGTTCATCTCCAAGTCGAAGACTTTGCATCGCAAACCACACGTCTTTCTCAATTTTCACTTTGTTCATCGGATTTGCCATTGATTGAGAATTTGGAAGTGATTTAGTCTGCTATAGCGAAAGAAAATTGCTCAGGTTTGATCTGCATCGCTATGTCAAAGAAGAAAACCCTAGGGGATAATTTCGCCACCTTTGGGTCACCGCTTCGAAGAGAGAGATTAACCTTCCGACTAAATTTCATTAAATCAAACCAACATTGCAAAGATATAAACAACATCATAGGAAACAAATTATTACATAAGTCATATTATGCCCATTAATTGGGACGATACAATGATCATTTCACTACTACACGATGGATATGCTTGCCTAACATACATTTTTGTAAATCTCCAAACCGCACAGCTCAGACCTATTGTTTCTAATCTTGGTTCTCTGAAGTCGCCTTAATACCAATTAGTCTGTATCAATGCATTTGATGATAGATTCGTCTTTGAAATCACCTTAATTTGACCACAATTCTTTGTTTTGCATCATCTTGTGAATTAAATCCATTATATGTCTCGTATATTTTCTGTCCATCCACAAATAAGCGTATGACCATAACACCATAACGTTCTCCCAACAAATCAAGATCACGTAAGATAACAAAACCATTTGCCGCATTTTGAACTTGCGTATCATAAGAGGCAAAGCCGCTGACCTGCAAGCACCAGAAGTGACCAGAAGATTTTACCAAACATATACACGCTCATATATAGAGAAACCACACATCCAAACATATGAAAAAATTCACAAACAACTGCTACAATACAATATCTCGATCAACCAATGTAATCCGCAAGACTACATTACCACAATACCTTAGTCCAAAGCCCATCAGATTTATCAAGAGAACCATAACCATTTGACCCGATTAACGAATGACCCCGATAAATGCAAAATCTCAACTGGTGGGATGAACCAACGCATTCTAGTGCTAGCAAATTGATTTATCTCTTCTGCTCGTTGAAGAGCATCAAAAATAAAAAAAAGGAAAAATCATCGACCATGGTGGTTTTAAGATTTTTTGCTTTCGGACGAACTAGACTCCGAAGGCAAACTTCAGATACACATTACCACCATGCGAAGGGCACAGTGAGCAAACGCCGATGACAGAAATCTTCAATAAATGAGATTCATTTGTCGACAAAAAACAATCTTGGAGGGGAAACCAAGAGCGACAAAGATAAATTCGTCATCAAAGACAAAACACACCTAATAAATTGAAAAATTAGATTCTACAACAATCGAAGAGAGATGAGTAAATAAGTATAAAAATTGGAAAGAAATCAGTGGTCGTAGTTGCTGGGAAATGTGAATCCAGTGAGAAGGTAGTTAGATACGGGTGATGTTCGTTTGTTCATCCAGATATTGCATCTGGATGCAAATATCGGATGATGTTCGTTTGCTGTAAATTATAAGCACGATTTGGATTTAGTAATTAAATGCAAATCAAATCTCATTAAAAATCTAAATATTTTGGAAGAGATTATTAGTAGAGTTTGAATGAGCTTGTTCATCCAAAAAATTGTAAATGTCTAAAACATCCTCCACAAAAATAAAAACCGTACAATTCGCAAGAATCGCAAATTCCGCAATAAAATACACAAAATCCATAAAACTGCAAAAATCGCAAATTCTGTAAAAACTTGCAAAACTACAAAATCCACGAAAACCGTCAAATTCCGTAAAAACGTGAAACCCAAAAAACCGCAAGATCGGCGAAGTATACGGAAATAGCAAAATCCGTAAAAACTGCCAAAATCGCAAAATCCGCCAAAATCACAAAAAACATAAAACCGTCAAAACCGCAAGTTCGTAAAAATCGCTAAAACCGTAAAAGACACATAATTACAAATCTGTAAAAATCGCAAAACCACAGAAACCGCCAAAATTGGCAAAATCTGCAAAAATGACAAATTGCAAAGTTCATAAAAACCCCAAAACCGCAAAATCTGCCAAAATCGAAAAAACCATAAAAACTGTCAAAAACCGCGAAATTCGTAAAATTCGTCAAAACCGCAAAATCCGACAAAACCATAAAACCGAAAAAATTGAAAATCCATAAAAACCATAAAAACCGCAAAAGCTGCCAAAACCATAAAACCACCACCACAACAAAAATCCACAAAATATGCAACATCCATATAAACCGCCAAACCCACAAAAACAATAAAAACCGCAAAATTCGCAAAAACCTTCAAATCCACAAAATCCCTTAAAAACCACCTAAAACTACCAAAGGTGCAAAATGATTAAGAGAAGAAATTATTTCATAAGAAAATATTTTTTTTATAAAAATAATAGTTTGATGTATCTAGATGTTATTACAAATGCACAAACGAACAAACTTGCATTGAGATGTTGCATTTAGATGCAAAATCCAAATACAAAAACGAACATCATTCGGATGTAGCAAGTAGGAACCAAATGAAACATTCATATGCGACTTTTAGATGTTGCATTTAGATACATAAACGAACAGGACGACGATCGCCTTTTGAATCGCATTGTTTGAAAGAAGGTAAATTTTTTGAGAATTGGCTAATTGTGTATAAGACCCTCATTGATACTATTTTTTCTGTTTTTTTTTTGTCAGCGTACTGTTTTTTTTAACGTCTATAACTTTATTGATGATCAGCAAACAGTAATTGAGTTATACAACGCGGAGGATAATTAAATACTTGATATTGAAAATTTGTAGGTAATTGTAGTTTAGTTATAGAATCAACGGTTTGATTAGAAGATCGTCGCACCCATGTAAAAGACACCTCCTGAAATTTAGCCCGCCACTTATGTATTTCACGGATCCAATTGAAATGGGTGAAAGTTTGTGCATGTGTCGTAAGATATCCAACTAACCTCCTGTTATTACCCTCAAATACTAATTGCATGTAGCCTTTCATCCATGCCGCTTGCATCGCCATGATAAGGCCATGAAACTCTGCCTCCAATGCAGACGTACATTGCTTGCCAACATCTTGTCCCGCTCCTTGATAAACTCCAGAACTATCACGGAATACCCAGCCTACTGTAGAGAGTGTGTGCGGTCGGAAACTTGCATCATAATTGCATTTGATGTATCCCGGGAGAGGTGGAGACCATTCTGATCGCTCACAATTTGGAGCCCCCACTGTGTGTATCATGTCTTGACTTTCTTGAGGATATACCCACTCATCAATAATAAGAGATTTGTCGAGTTTGAATTAAGTCTCAAACCTTTAAGCCTCAAGATTAAGGCTAGAAGTTGTAGTCTTAGGATATCGAATCCAC
>OVAN01001286.1:20541-42702 GCA_900406275.1 Anastatica hierochuntica | reverse complement strand
ATTTTTTTATTATGTTAATTCAAAGTCAAAGAATAAATTATTCTTGATTTGACACATTAATGAAGAGACTCTTCATTTATATGGAGATTCAAAGTATTTTTTAAAATGAAAAAGTTGGAAATATATATTAGGAGTCGATTAAGACATAATTAGCTAAAAGATATATAAGTTTATTTTAATATTTATTTCATGTTCAAGATAGTTACCTTTTCATTATAAATACTTTTTTAAGATATCTAAACATTTGAAATCTATTTTACATGCAGGTATCCGAAAAATTAAAAATCTAATCATTTACAAAACTATTTTATTGTAAGTTAAAAACTTAAGATTTTTTAGAGCTTTCTTCCAACTAATTTAAACTACTCCAATATTTAACTCTCCTCTGTTAGATTTATGCACAACTTTATGAAATATTAAACTTAACAAAGCGCTACTACATTCATATGGAAAAAAGAAACCCTAACAGTTATACATTTAAAAACAACGAGAAATAAAAAATGAGAAATCAAGAACAACAACCACATACCGACCTAAATATTCAAAATAGACCAAAAACATCAGCATAAACCCGCGCGTAGCGCGGGCATAGACCTAGTCTAACTATATAAAATGACTTAATTCTTGTCAAGATGTCCACCTCAACATATTTTACTCTTCTCCTAACGCGTCATGTCACCCCTTAAACTTCTTTCAAAAGCCTCCCGAATGCACGCAACCTTTATTTGGGCCGACAAAAACAGAGGCCCATCAGAGAAAGATCCTCATCCGACTCACATTATAAGCCATTACGTTTTCTTCAGTTTTTCCGTTCCGACTTCAACCATCGACTACATAACTCTCCATTACAGCATAGACACTTCATTACTCGACCTTGGAAGCGATTAAGATGCCTCAATCTCGCTAACTGACAGTACTCTTACCACACCTTATAAATCCACCCTTCCTCATCCACCAAATCTCTCAAACTTTCGATGGCGTCACAGATTTCAGAGATGGGCAACCAATTTCTCAACACCGATTGATTGTTAGGCTTATTTTGGGAAGCCGAAAACTTCAAAAAAGGGAATATGGTCATGGGTATCGAGCTCCTCACTGACTCAATGGTATGTATTTCTGGCGTTTAATTCTTCGGATTTTCATTGATATAGCTGTTTCCTCTTAATTTACCCAGTTTTTCGACATGACAGAGCCTTTACTCGGTTAAGATACATCTTCAGCCTTCTCGGAGTTCTCTGACATTGGAACCAGTTGTAGCCTACCAGATGAATCTGCCATGAGCAAAGATTCCCGCTTCTCATGAAATTTACTGGGTTTGTATAGAAACACAGGACCAATCACTGATAGGCGATCAAGACAGAGTGAGTTTCATATGTCCACTACTATTGTCTCAAAATTCTTATGAAATAATTCATGAGACATATTTTTTATGCATCCACGTTGATTTAATATTTCATGTTCTGTCTGTAAAACTTTATATCATAGCTTGATTTAGCTCTCCAGCTACTGAGTTTAGAATATTACAGTTCTCCCTATAACATTGTCCGTTATTTTACTTTTAACTTCATGCTTTACAATGACATGTTTTTAGTCCATTTCAATGCATCTGTATTATAAGGAAGGCTTTTTAGTTTATGGTTTAACAGTTCATTATGTTTTTTGGTTCTCAGATTCTTTAGCACCTGAGTTGAGCCATAGCCATGAACTTTACTGGGTTTGTGGTTATCCCGGTTCGTACTGTTTGAAATTAGCCCGTCGGGGCTGTTCACCTATTCAGCGTTATCGATTATGTTTTGCTGGGTTTGATTCAGGAAATTCTTGCGGCATGAATATTTGGAGAAAAAGGGAACAAACAAAACTAGAAGAACTAAAGTACTTGACCAAAAGATCATTTTCGCCTGGCAAATTTATTCTTGAGATATGATTTTTGTATCTATTTTATGGTTTATCTTTAACTAAGTTCTCCTTTCTCTTATTTCTTTCTAGGGATGAGTTAGAAGATGAACACTTTTCCGAGGTGAAAGCTCACAGAAACAGAAATTTAGGATCTTAGGTAATTGATACACGTCTTTCTCATAGCAGCCTTATCTTCACTCGCCGCTTTTCCCATCTTATGTTACTTCAGAGCTTCCTACTAAGTGTATGTTTTATTCCTCTTTCTCTAAAATTCTTTTTAAAACTATATGATACTGCACTTAAGAGAACTATACGATGCTTGAGTTACGGTGATGTGGACACCATAAGCGGGCTCAATAGTAGTAAGTCACAATTATTTTAAGCTTTTTTGGATAATTTTGTGTTGGTAAATACTTTAGTTTTTATAAAAAAAAATGGGACAAAAAAAGTTAAAATATCTTCAGAAGCGGTCCTATATTCTCATGTGATTCCCTCTTCTTCACCGTCCTTTTCACATGCATGTTTGTTGGTAAATACTTTTAACATACTGTATATTCGTTTTCCTTTTGCCGTAATAATAACATTTCGATTCACCATAATAGCATTTTGTCCCACTTATGCTATGTTTGAGAGAGGATAAGTAACTACTTTTCTTATATTTTGAGCTTAGCTTAAGGTTTGTTCTTATAGATATCATGTTAGGTTTAGCGTTAGATCTATTTCTATAGATGTGAGCTTAGCTTTAGTTTTAGGTTTGTTCTGACAACACTGGCCTTGAAACTTAACTCTTTAATTGCAATGAAGGGGGCTTCTTTAACACAATTATGATTTCCCGAATAATTATCCACTTAGTCCACCAACTGTGAAGCTCACCTCAAAGGTATCACATCCTGATGGTAAGTACTTATTCTAAAAACAAAGAAAAAAGAAAATTTCTCTGTTCTCAAGGTTTTAGATCCGAGTCTTCTAAGGGTTTTATATCCTTTGACTGCAGTTTATTCTTATGGAAGAGTTTGCATATCTATTCTCCATCCCCCTAGTGTTTATCCTAATGGATACGAGCTTGCCTCAGAACGTTGGACCCCTATCAATACGGTAAGTGATTCTTTCCGTTTCTATTTTCACCATTTAGTAGTACGTTCGAAGTTCGCTATTAGTGTTCAGTTAACTGGCTTAGAGTCAGTATAGAAATATAAATACTCATAATTCAAATGCAACTTCTGCAGCGTAATTGCCCAAAACTATTAAAGAGGACATTGATAACGCCAATAGTTTTTAATTAATGGTTTTTATTTTTTATAGGATGCAATTTTTCTTTCAATATTGTGCAAAGACATGAGTCCTAATTCTGATGCAAAGGAAAACAACAATGAAAAAGCTCCATTAAAAACAAAAAGAGACAAGAAGAAGAAAGAGGCAAGACACATAGGTGCTCCTCGAAGAGTAATAGAGAGAAATATTGACATAATAACACCAACTTAATATTTATCTGTCTATTTGTTGGATGCACCTATATTTGCTACAAGTATCAGAATATTTGCACTATTTGTGTTTCATAAATAAAATGAACTACACACTCTTGACTAATATTGTTTCCAAAGGAATTTAGCTTGCACGTGCAATGGAAATCTTAGATGTCTTTATAAGTTCTGTGTTTCTGTATATGTTAGTCGTCCAAACTCTGCTGATATATTAGAGAATTAAAATAAGTAATTTAGAGAAAGCTTTTCAATTGAAGTTTGAGTATGCTCTAACATGTCATGTAGTTGTTAATGCAATTTCAAAATCACAAGAAGTGTTATGAGAGAGATGTGGTCGTAGGTAGCTGCTAGCTACGTTTCATTCCCTATGTAGAAGTTAGGAGTGGATGAAGTGAAAAATGATTACATGAACTTGATCAATAATAGTAAAACAATTTTATGTGAAATTGTTAACTTATAATCATACACATTTTTCTATTTAGTGGAACTATATTTACATTCACAACCATTTATTTGTGATCACAAAGTAAGATAAACTACAATGACTATTTTAAACACACGATTCCCATCTTTTTTATATTACCTAATATGTTTTAACTCTTCTAATAAAAAATAAAACCGCGCGTAGCGCGGTTCATCCCCTAGTTAACAGAAAATTACCTAACATAACACTGAAAAACTTAAAAGTTACTAGAATAACAATCTTTCACTAACAACCTAACATAACTTCTCACCAGGCCCGACCCTGAGATTTTCTGGGCTGGAAGCAATAAAGAAAAGTTGGGCTGCTAGTTATTGAAAAAACATCAAAAAATCTGATGTTTGCTGGAGGATTCGAACCTCTCACGTGAGGACTATTAACACAGCTAACAAACCAGCTGAATTGAACAAGAGTTTTGTAAGTTAGAGGCCGATTTATTAGTTATAATTAGAGAGGCCGGAAGCTAGAGCTTCCCTTGCTTCCGTTCAGGGCCGGAGCTGCTTCTCACGACAGTCTGATAGCACTACACAAAATCATGTCAATACACGGTTAGATCGAGTATATATTACTTAGTTCAACAGAAATAAATCGGATGAATAACGATGGTTGGGGTCCAAGCCTGAAAGTCCTGAAAGCATTTTTGCTTGGAAAATAAAATGCCAACTCAAAATACAACACCTTCTTTGGCAAATCATTACAAGAAGTTTAGCGGTGGCAAGAAATTTAAATGATAAAGGGGTACAATGTGATTTAACGTGTAAACATTGTGGCAAATCTGAGGAATCAATCAATCATGTTTTCTATGAATGTGATTCGATTAGACAAATTTGGATTTCATTTAGTAACCCTACAAAACTAGAGGATTTTCCTATAGGTTCACCGTATACTAATATGGATTACCTATTCTGGTGAAGTGGTACGAGAAACCAAGGCAGGAAATATGATATGCTCCCTTGGATATTATGACTAATTTGGAAAGCACGAAATTATATGGTGTTTCAAGAGGTTCAACTCTTATGTAAAAAGGATAACGCTTATATATATATATATATATAAAAACACAAAATATTATTTAAATAAGTAATATTTAACACTAACTATTTTTTTCTCGAGAGGAGTATTTATTGTCTATCAATATAACCCGTATAGTCGACTATGCCCACTATGACATATGTGTTGAATGGTGATTGCGTATTTTATGAAAGCAAGACGATTTTTATACTTAAAATTGTGGACTCCATCCATGTGTCACCATTCAACAATTCAATTTAACCGTGGTGGGTTTTTTAATTTTCTTTATTAAAATAATAAAAATTGGCAGTACGGTTAAAATTTGGGGTAAATTAGCCAAATATACAAAAATGAAAAATTAATTAAGTAAATAACATAACCATTTCAGTATCTAAAAATCAATGTTTTTTTTACATTTTTTTCTCACTTTCTCCTTCATGGGCGCGTGGGTTTGGGTTTTTTTTTATCTCCCCTTATTTCCCCATTCATATTATTCTTGATATTTTTTCTTTATAAAAATGTTAAATGAAAATTTTGAATACACATAAAAAATCTAGATTTTTTCTGAGCAAGTCACGTTTTGAATTTTTCGAAACGGATAGATATTTCAAAAACAGTATCCGAACATCACATTTTGTCAAAAAATAGTACTACTATTTTTATACACGTTCTATTTATGTAGCTTTGTGCTTCTAATATGAAACTAAATACAATAGTTGAAATTATAATCCAATGAAATAATAGAACTTATAATCGATAAAATAATTATATTGGTGTGAATTAACATTAGCGGGATTAATAAATTATAGGGTTGAATTATTCAATATAGGTTAATTTTGGAGACGTTTGTGACCAGCTTTGATTTCGTATATACACAATGGTGGATGTTAAGTTGCCGCTGCAACATTTTTTGGAATCACTATAATTTTTGGGCGTTTTTGGAATCACTGGTAGGAGTCGCCACAACAAGATGCATCACCAACTCAAAAACGAAAACTACAAGTGAAAAAGAGTTTTTTGATTGCTCATGGATGTCGCTGGCGATAAGCTGTCGAACATGCCCTATATATTTTTAAATAGTATCAGAACACCCTAAGTTTTTAAAATAGCATTACTATTTCTATAGACGTTCTATTACTGATAGTATGTAATTCAACAATAGACCTATATATGAAAACGTAACTTATGATAGTGGGTCGAATTAACTGTTTGTAGTAGATTGCACAATTACACATTCTACAAATTATGACAGAAATTATGAAGACAATATGACATATAATATAAAACAAAAAAATAGAAATACTACTTCTCTGGACATTTTATTTTTATAGACGTACTACTTATGAGACTATTGAATTCTAACCACAACAACCCCTGAACTTTAAACTCTAAATGCTTAAACTCTAAACACAAACCTTGGGTCATAAACTCTAAACCCTAAACCCTAAATTCTAAACTCCAAACCCAAACCTTATACCATAAACTCTGAACCCTAAAACTTAACTCTAAATCCAATCCTTAGACTATACATTGGAGAAATAGTACAAAATAATTTGAATGGAGTGTTGGATACATTGGAAAATAGTATTACTATTAAAAAAATACATATTAACTGCCTTGTAACATCTTGACTAGTAACATTTAAAATATATATATATTTGATTTTAAAAATTCAAGTTATTCTAAGTTTCTTACAAAATGTATAATTTTTTTTGTTTAATTGAAATTTTTGGTAATATTCTTTTAAATGCAAAAATCTAATCAAAGATTTGTTGGGGTGTTTGAAAAAAAAAAAGAGAACACCTGGGTGAGAGTAGAGGGTTGAAGTTTTTTTTTGTAATTTTCCTTAAGGAGAGAGAATGGTTTTATGAGTGTTAGTTAGAACATCTTTTTTTCATCTAGAAATATTTATATTAAGGAAACGAATACATAATGATCGACAACCCACAACAGGGGAAGCGAAACCCACAACAGGGGAAGCGAAGCCCACAAAAGGGAAAGCGTAACCCACAACAGGGGAGACAGGTAATGTGAACATAAAACTCAAAAACCAAAGCATAAACAATAAATAACGAAAGAACGAAAAATCTGAGGCTCTAAGACTGAAACACTGAGACCCATGCAACCACCAAGGCTCCTAGAAACTTGAACGAAGGCTCCAAGCAACTTGTAAGGGAAGAGAGCTACAAGAACGAGAGACATGAAGCTTGATCAAGGCCTAATCCTGAAAGGCCAAAAACCAACTCCAACCGATACCGCAGACACGGAGACACAAGGCTGGCTGAAAGGGTCAGCGCTCAATCACCAAAAGACAACATCCTCTCGAAACAACATAAACCCAAAACTAGTCCAGACTCTAAGCTATCTAGAAAGAGGAAAGGGAAAACGCCAAAGAGGATCCTCACTCCTTACACANAAAGAGGATCCTCACACCTTACACGCGGACACTCGTCAAGACAGCCTAAGCGATCTGAGGACTGAGACTGCCAACCTCCTCGCAAGAGAAGACATGAAGACCGAGCCAACTGCTTTGCCAAACAACGACCACCAAATAATCAGGAGCCGGACGCAGATACCTCCGCAGCGAACTACCATCCGAGAGACGAACCCAAATCCACAACTGAACAAATCTTGGATCACCGCTATTCTAAAGAAAAAAGCTCAAGGATAGAACCACAGATCCTAAAAATCTAATCTGCCACTAAAAACGATCCTCGCTATAAACCTAAAATAAACCCCAAAACAAGCAAACATGGAGAGAAAATCCCGTAGCTCAACATGAATCAAGCCGGAATTTAACCTTCCCCAGCAAACTACCGAAAAGATGATGTGAGTAATCGCCCAAAATCAGATTGAAAAAAACGGCGACCATTCAAGCCCTAAAGGATTCGACCTCCCTTCACCACCGCTGCTCTTCAACCTCGTCATCTCACCAGAACGCGACGGATGTTGGCTCCAGATCTGTCGAAATCAAAACCGGAGATTCACGGCCACCGACGTCTCTAGGGAAGACGGACATGTCGGGAAGAGAAACAATAGATCCAGAAGCAAAATAAAGAGCCGAGAAAGAAAAAAATAAAAGACTCCGGCGTGGCTCAAGAGCACCGACCACCGAAGAAACGAAAGATAGATCTAGACGTCTTCAAGCTTCACGAGTTAGAATATCTTTATTGGTAGTGTTTTCAACTCAAAAATTAATAATAAAATAAGAAATATTATTTGTTTATTAAGAGGAACACTCAGAGTTCCAAAATTTTGAAAAACTCTTCTTAATAAACAAATAATATTTTTTATTTTATTATTACTTTTTAAATTGAGAACAGAGAACATTACCAATGTGGATGCTCTTAGAAAGTTATATAGCCTAATTTCCCTAAAATTTGTGAAGAAAATGTTGCAATTCTCCCGCAACAGTAATACGCATAGTATAAGGTGTGTTATACGTGTAAGTTGTGTGCGTTATTGTGAATCTATTAATATAAAAATATTTGGCTTTTTAATTATTTAAAATTTTATTAGCTGATGATTTTTTTGACAACTGATGATTAAAAGTGCAATTTTAATTGTAAGAGAAAATAGTGTAATTTATTTTTTGCAATACGCATAGTAATGGTTAGTGTCGTGTTCAATTTTATCAAGGTCTATGAGTAGTTTAGGGCTGGATATTTTACCTGAATTTGAAAAAACGAATCGAATCCGATCTGAAAACCCGAATCTAAACCTGAACTAGCACGTGAAAAGCTCGATCGGGTTCTCGTTGCCGGTATTTCAGATAACGTGTAAAACTCTAACCCGATGTGATTTTCCGGATAAGACCATAAATAAAATTTATAATATCTATAAACCAAAACTTTTTTTTTTGTAAAAATTATTTATGTTTTTATTTATGGTCCTAAATTAGTGTAAATTATTTTATTATATTTATAAAACAAATTTTTTATTGTTCTTTTCACCAATAAATACATCAATTTCGCACCGTTAATTATTTTTCACCAATCAACATTATTCCGCACCGTTTTTTTTGCAATAACCACATTTTTTTCGCATTCCGCTCATAGCGAGTTAAACCGCACTGCAGTTTAAATCTGCTTTTCCCTCATTATCAAAACTGCGGTTATCATTAGAACCCATAATGTAAAATATTTGATAGATACATAGCAGAACCTAAATTTGACACTAGCATCCCAATTTAGTGTGAAAAGTTGGAGGATAATTCATTTTAGGTCACGTGTGTAAATGTATCGCTATGTGGAAAATAGTAACCGTCGTCACTTTTAGAATTCACAATAATTAATGTATTTTTAGAAATATACGTATACATTTGTACAAAAGCACGCAAATAAAGTATTAAATCTTTTAGGGTTAATTTGCAAAATAACCAAGGAACATTTTTTTTTTAAATTTCTGGAGAGAGATAGGAAGAAAAAAAGTAAGAGAGAGAGTGTGTTTTGGTTATTTACTTAAATAAAAATGTTCCATGGTTATTTCATATAATTTCCCTATCTTTTATCTTTTATCTAACTAATTAAAAATAGTTGTTTGAGGCCTCTAACACTGTCCACCTCAGGAAGAAAATGATACTCTATAAAACTGCCACATCTTCTCTTTAGTAAATGACATTTTTTCCAATTAATTATGTTGTTCCTTTGGGCCATAATTTACTTTCTCGAAGCCCACCTCCTACAGATACATTGACTCCTCCATCTTCCCTATCCAATTCTCTGCATTCTGTAACATAAACCACAAGTTTTTTTTAACATAAATCGCAAGTTCAGCTGTCATTAATCCACCACGTCTCCACCACTTTCTCTCCCACAACTCAAAACGCCAAGCCCCTCTTGATTCCAAGCCTCCCCAGTATAAAGCTCCCAGTCTCCAGTCTCTCACATCATAAACCTTACCTCTCTAAACCCATTTCGAGATCTTCAATTTAGTAGAGTTGATCAAATTTTTGTTCTGTATAGTCGAGAACCATTTTTTGTTGAGAATCAGAATCAATGTCGACACCACCCTGATTCCAGATTCCGATGAGACAGATTCTCGAACAAGCTGCAGAGGAAACAGTCAGGACACAGGGGTGAAATTGATTGGCAAAGGCAGAAAAACAACTAAAAGAGTAAGTCTTCTGGCATCCTTGAGCTATTCTCCCTTGTTTTTAATTTGCCGATTTTATTGTTTGATTCATCGTATATTGCTTGTATGCTTTGGTCCATCTCTGTAATTTCTCTTTGCGATTATTCTCTGTATATATACGCATCTATCAAATCTTTTGTTAATTTTGTGGTTTTGTGTATGTTTTTCATGAGTAGATAAGCCTAATTACAATGTATGGCGATTTGGATCTTTGTAACAAAGACATCAGGCCACACAGCTGCTTCTCGAAATTCTAATCATTATCAGATACGCTTACAATATTTAGTGAGAATTCCACTTCTCACCCTTCTTTTGAACCACTTCTCCAGATTTATCTTTGTGTTGTTTGGACAGTTACTGGAGTAGAAAGGATAGGGAAGGGTTTGACTCGAGATGGGACTGGTTTGGTCACCTTCCCAGTTAGATATCATAGTGTTGTATTCAGACCTTTCAAATGCAAGATTTTGGAAGTTGATTTCACTTTAATCTCTTCACTGAAGCGGGCCCTGTTCAGCTTTTCGTGTCTAAGCAAGTAAACTCATGATCCTAACCTAATGATTTTAACCTCTAGCATTCCATTCGGGTCTGTGTTTTTATATTTACTCTTTCTTCTCCTTTTTTTCAATTCACCATAGTTGATTCTAGATGATATAGATTTCAGGCTGGAGACATGCCTAATTATACAACATCGGATATATTAGTGTGTTTCTTTCTTGCATTATTATAGTTAACAGTTCGGTGATTCATCTTATCTTTATTAAACTCAATGCTTCTTGCAGGTTAGGATCCAGAAAGATTGTTTTGTGAAGCTAAGGATTATTGGAAGAGGGGGTAGATGCCACTAAGATCGTTTGCTCTATCTCCATAACTCTATAACCAATGCGTAATTTGGGTTATAAAAATATATTTACTATTGCTAATTTGGAAAAAGATAAGTATAAGAAAAAATTTTAAGGGCAAAAGAAATATGAAATAATGTCTACTGCCGTGATTCTAAAGTAGTCATTTATGTTTTCACACAGAATTTCCAACCATGTGGAAATCCTTGGCTGGGATGTGGTCAAAGGTGGGGGAGAAACCGCGAAAGAGGGTGTTGGTGAGAGACGAGAGATGAAAAAAAGGGCCACAATCTCTAGGAGATGTTTTCGTGTTTCTTTATGGCCTTTGTTTTGAGGAAGTGGATTTGTTAGCATATAACTTTAAAAAAAGTTTCTTCGGCGTTAAAATAGAAGATGCAATAGCTTTTAATTTTGCAATACGTTGTAATATCATGTTCAACTCATACATAGACTATGATAAAAGTGTCAATAGAAGAAAAAGAATAATTATGTGCCTAGCTAAAGAATCTCACCATTTCTGAAAAATAATCTCAGGTTATTATGGGTTTTGTGTGTGTGTGTGTACACATACAAACAAGTTAGAAAACCCATAAAGAACCACTCTAATAATAACCTTCAATTTTATTATTAGTAAGAGATATTTAATTATTGTCAAAATAATATCAGTTCTCAATATTATGTTGGCAACGTAAATAGATTTTTGGCTGGGTTGAGTTAAAATAAGATATTTTCTAGGAAAAATTTCATAAAAATCCATCAACTTAATTTCAATTACCATTTTAATACACCAACTTTTCATAATAATACATCAGCTGCAGGAAAAATATAAAAATACACCAGCTATTTTCGTTTTCCAGAATAGTACATCAACTATTTTTTTTTTGTACATTTTAAACCACGACTACCTACTCATTTAAAATAATGTCGTTAAAAACTCCGTTTAGTATTTATTCTTTTATTAAAAACTTTTATATTAATAATTATCTTATACTAAACTATTTCAAAAATATATAAAATTCCAAAAATCATTAAGAAATTCCAAAAAACATGAGAAATCTAATAAAATATTTAAATAGTATTTTAAATTCGAAATTTAAAAAAAGTTAAAATATAATAGAAAAATTACCCAAAATAAAGTAAAACTAAGATTTAAAATCTCTCGAAGACTTTGATATTTTTAGAATTATTTTATTCTTGGTATGGTTTAAAACTTATTATTAATATATTAAATACTCTTTTTTTGACATCTATATTAAATACTCAAGTTTTTGATTATATTATTTTATTTTCTTAAATTTTTTGATATTTTTGAAACAATTTAGAATAATATAATAATAAATATTATTATTTTTAACTTATAAATATATACTTAACAGAGTTTTAAAAAATGAAATGGATAGATTGCTAAATATAAGTGATTTAAAATAAACACAGAAAATAGTTATTGTATTATTTTGGAAAATGAAAAGAGTTGGTGTATTACTATAGGTTTATGAAAAATTAGTTTATTTAAATGGTTATAGAAATTAAGTTGATTTATTTTTATGGAACTTTCCTTATTCTCTACTTGGAAAAAATCTTATAAATGTTTACTACAAAATAAAATAAAATTTTGGTAATCGCATGAGAAGTAAAATCAAAACCCAATTGTACGATTAGAAGTGTTCCCCACGAATTCAAAAAATTCTAAATATTACTTTACTAAAAATCATATTAACAAATGCTTCCCCTTAGACCACGTCAGCAACTCTCCCTCACGTTCTGTTGTGTAATCATAATAATACATTCTTAAAATCATTTCTCCACAACCCATTATAAATCAAAACAACGTTCCTTTATTGGACCCTAGCCCAATTATTTACTATAATTGTGCAACGAATGTAGAGCTTTTCTCCACGTCTACGGCCGGTGAAGACTCTTCATTCGTTATACCTCTTCCACTTCAAACCCTGTCTGCATCATCCCCAATTAGCTACACCAATCTGTGTTCCACGCCTGCCGATGCGAAATCAAAGCCCTCCACTAAATTCCGCATTAAACCACCCAGCGACACAACTTCATGTGCCATAACGTCTAGATGTTCACCACTGGCGCAACAAACACCCTCATCCCGAACCTTATAAAGTTACACACTACCTTCCTCACCAGAGATATCACCACCGCATATACGACTGACAACCAGGATGACAACTGCACTATCCGAAGCCACAAAAAAATCTTCCAATGCCAAAACCCTTGCCATCCTATCCAATTTCCCAACAAGGAGGTCTTCGTGCGTGTGGTCCATGTCTCGGAGGCGAGGAACCCAAAACAGGGAACATGTTCATGGGGCACGAACTGCTACTATTTGACTCTGAGATAACTATCTCCAATGGTTAGCTCATTCGGATTTACCCACACCTTTGCACTATTTTTTGGCAGCACAAGGTTTCATAGCCGCCTCTCTCGATTCGCACATATGGTAAAAGCCAAAAAAATGTACACGCTCTCACCAGCAAGGATCGCTACAAGGTGGGACCACAAGCACACCATTGTCCTGAGCAGCAGAGGCTACGGCTCTTCAAAAAGTTCTCTATCATCTTCGGTACCAAGAACGACCTGTTCCATAAGATTCCCTCCATCTTAATCCCCTGTTGTAAACATATATCATGTTTTAGTTTCTCAAACCATGGATTGAATCTTCGTTACTGCTAATCATATTCAGTGTTCTTCCTCTCCTTTGTTGTACAATGTGATTACATACTATCTGATTTTCCACAAGACAATATTTTCTCAAATAAGTGGCAAATTTGGCACTGTCTTTGTCCTTTCAAATCTTTGAACCTTGTGGATTTCTATGTTTGGCTAAATTAAGCTGACCAAATATGAAATCACAAGTGGCCAAATTATATAACCTTGAGAATTTTTCTTGCTTAATGACAATGTTCGTTTGTTTCTGATAAAATTTTCTCTTTAAAAACAATCCATAGGCGGACTGCAGAAGAAATAATGAATCGTATCTTTCGAGATGCTGAGCAAGACAACTCCAGTCCAAGCTCTTTCACTTCTCATCTTTGTGGTCCCTTTGTTGATAATTTTTTGAGTGGCAGATTCATTTCTACTTACAAAATGTCCTATGGTGACATTGTAAGTATCAAAGAATCTTCTAATTATGTTATTTGAATCCCAACTTTGCTTTGTTCCAACACTTACATAACAGTTGCTAATCATCACAAAATATGTGCAGTTATGCATTTCTCTTTCATGCGCATTGGCGGTGTTCCGCAATATAAGCCAATATATCTGCACTAGAAGATTCTCTGCCACTTCATTCTAAGTCCTTGGCCACATGAAGACTGCATGTATCCTAACATTAGGATGGCTTCTCTTTGAATCGGAGATAACATTCCAAAACATAGCAGGAATGATCTTAGCCATTGTGGGAAGGGTGATTTATAGTTGGGGCGTTGAATTAGAGAAACAGAGAAAACCGAAAGTAACACCGCACGGTTAAGAACAATATGACATAAGATGAGATTAAGCTTCTCAGAGAAGGAATGGAACATATGAGTTTGAAAGACATGAAAAATAGAGATAACAAAGCATAAATAAAGTAAAGAGAAAGTGAATGGAGAAAAGGAAAAGATAATATAAAGGGGAAGAGATGCAAGTGTATGAAGTGGAAATTGTATAATAGTATATTATAATTTACAAAAGGCAAAAAGGCGAGAGAGAAGACTATCTGACCAGTTCGAAGCCAAGCGTGCTAAGAGCATCTCCATCCTGGGATCCTTAACCCAAAAATCCTTAAAAACCTTAGTTAAGGATTGATCCTTAACTATTCACGGACACGTGGCGGTCCGTGATTGGCCGAAAATTTTGTTTTTGTTTTTTTTTTAATAATAAAATGGTGGGACCCATTAATAGTTAAGGGTTTTTTGAGAGGTTCATGGATGGAGATGCCCTAAGAAGTAAGAACGTGCTAAGGATAAGGCTAGCAAGGAAAAAAAGTTTGTCCGAAGGGAGGAACATTTAGCTCAGGTACAAACTTCCAAAAACCAATTTACCTATGTCATGTTCTTGCCATTTAACATTAAGGATACAATCACTAATGGTTTTTTGGTTTGGTCAATTATAAGGCCCTGAAGGGGGAGAGACAACAACCACAACTGCATATGTTCCCGCACCAGAACTTCAACAAACAAAATAAGAAACATGTTTGTCTCTTTCCTTAGCTTGTTTCAAGCTTTAGAAAAGTTCAAATATTTATTTTGCTTTGTATACTGCAGTTAATTAATTGTTCTATCAATGCAATGATCTTTCGGTACTATTTGATCATTATTGACTTTTGAGAAAGCTCTTCACTAACTCACTCTTGATTTTTTTTTTGTTTTATTCAGAGTAAACACGAAGAAGGCAAAGAAGTGATCTCTTTTTACGAAATTTTACGTTTGAATCTTGAGTTTATTATCTCCAAAACTTGTTTAATGTTTTGTTCTTTTATTAATGACATGGGGAATTAAACTACGCTAAGCTCGGTATACCTATGTAGCAATTTATTTTTTTAAGTAGTTTATAACGTAATGCAATCAATACCAAAAAGGGAGATTCTTTGTTGGAGATATAATTGAAGAAGGAATTTTCCCTTACGAGTTTGGTTTTATGTATTAGTGTAGTGTCTTAAAGAAACAGTTTAACACAACGAGCTCAGATGTATTCGCAACCCAAACCATATTGAACCAAAGCGTAGTACAATAATATAATTTGCTTTTTGTTAGACTACACATAAATGTAATTTAAAAAAAAACCCACATAATTTTGGTATAGACCTATTATAAATCGGTTAAGTAATTAAAGTAAAAAACACTTACATATACAATCTAAATATTATATAGCATTATCATTTAATTTTTTTTTGCAGAATAAAAAATTAAAAAGCTTTGATTATAAATTATTTACAAAAATACTAAAATTTAGTTAAGACCAACCATAAAAAATTATAATTAAAAAAGTTTGGTTCGTGTACATTTATTTTATGAGGTACTTTCGAAAACACATTTCAATTCTTATCCTTATATGATCAAAAGTACATATTTCCCTGATAAAATTGTAAGATTTGGTCCACATTATATTTTAAAAAATAAATATATTTCTCTATCTTCACTTTTACATATTATTTTATCAATCTAATGTAATGTAAAGCTATGTAACACAAAATCCACGCATAACTCATGAGTCATGATCAACCTTAGTATTCATGAGTCACTTTCTCGCCACAAAACATAATTTAAATTAGAACAATTGATATCATCAATTTTTGTCTTTCATAAATTAATGTTAAAAATTTTAAAAAAGTTATTTACAATTTTTCCTCAAATAAATTTCCTATATTCTGACTTACCAATTTAGAAAACTTGCTAAAACATAACATTTGGTCCATTTTTCTCATTTGAAAGAAAATTTGTAAAATTAACCCGCCCAACCAATCAAGAAACGAATTATAGTAAAACCCCTATAAATTAATAATGTTGGGACTTTGAAAATTTATTAAATTATAGAAATATTAAATAATCAATAAATTAATAAAATATAAAGTTATAGAGAGAGTTCTAATTTAAGCATACAATTAAAAAAAATTCTTTGAATAATATAATATCAAAAATTTATATAAATCTTATGTGAAAATAACATATACAAATTTAAAATACAATCTCATACTTTCGATTATCACAAATGAAATAGATGTTAATAAAATAGTAGACTATGAATCTAAATGATACATATGTTCATTAATTTTTTTAATATGTTCATTAATTTATCACAATCTTATTATTATTAATCATGTAAAGACTATATTGTGGTACCTTTCTAAGGAATTATGCATAAAATTCATTGTTATAGTTAAAATCTTAAGAGTTGGAATGTAAATTAAAAAGTCATTTGTTAAAATTTTATACAATAAGTAAATTAGATAATGATATACAACGAGATTTAAAAAACTATAAACTATGATATATATGCTATGACTTCAATCAAATTTTTGTATATCATTTTAGCTATATAAACATAAGTTTATATAATTATTAATTTATGATACTACTGAGATCATATATTTACAGAGAAGTTTCAAAAAAAAATATTATCTTATTATTTTATCAAAATCTGTCAAATTTTACGTAAGTCCAACTTGAGACCGGCAAATTTTTTTAATTTACAATGTTTATCAATTTATAGAGTATTAAATTAATAGGGGCTCTATTGCATGTAACAAAAGATGTTCAACTGGCCTATTAAGATAAACATGCAACTTTGTTCTTTATTCCGTCAAGAAGAAATATTGTTTAAGATATACACAACAAAAGTGATGAAGCACAAATTTTGTTAAAATAATATTTATGTGATGAATATTTTTTACTAAGTATTCACAAGAATAAAATGCACATGAAGCAATAATAATAATAATAATAATAATAAGAGCATGAATCAAAAATAAAAATATCATAATACGGTAAAACAAGATCACTCATGCATTCACTCTCACAGAAATGTTAAAATTAAGCCGAAACATAGTCTAATTTAAATCATTCAAATAATTATACAAAATACATCGAATATCTCATCATGTATACACATCTAATTTATATATATGTATTTTATTCGATAGTGTTAAAAAGATATTCTTACTACTATAACTCAAAAATATTATTAGAAAATAAATAAAATCTGATAATATTATCAACATATAATGCAAAGTAAACTAACCACACTAAAAATTTATAAATATATCGCACAGTATAATAAACACAAATGTAAATTTTTAAGTAACAATGCAAAAAAAAATATCAACCAGTGAAAATTTATTATTAAAATTTTCTATACGCTAATCCGCACGTAGCGCATACCAAATCTAACAACACCTAAAGAAGAGAACATGTTAAAAAAGACTCAACAAACAAAGAAACACAAATATCACAAAAAACAATCCGCGCGTAGAGCGGACACAATTCTAGAGATTTTGATTACAAAAAAGAAAAATTAATAATGTAGCTTAAAGATCATGCTTCTTTATAGAAGAGTCATACCTCACATCATGACACAACAATGAAGACAACATGCAGTAAGATTTATCAACCGATGAAACATGAAAATCAAACAGGAAAAAAAGTATTGAGAGGACATGTGTATTATAAGATTCGATCTCCTAAAATCAAATAGGCACGTTATTGTTGAGGATGTTTGTACATACTTTGAGTGTAATAACGTCCGAGCAAGGGTAAATCCAAAAGGGTCAGTATAAACATCCTCCCACCAAACCAAAAATACGAACCTAACTTTTTCTCCACTATTCAACACTTCCAAATTTAACAATAGAACGTAGGTAGCAATGAGAGATATGACATTTCTGCATGGAATAAATGTGCCAATCCCTCACTTTACTCTATCTTACACTACCAAATTTTTAGAATTTTGGTACATATACTAAAATACAACATGTCTCATGCTTCTCCACTAGAAGTCCTAAATCGAGTAAGGCAGTTGTCGACTTCACCTACTACTACTATAAGTATTAGATTAAAAAGAACGAAAATTGCATCAGACATACTAACTAACAAAGAAGTTTACAACCAAAACTGAATCTTTCGTTCTTATATTAGGTGGATGCACTATCAACCCCAAATACAACAACTAAAATGTTTTCCTTATGAGGTAACATGGATGATTTCAAACCTAAGCACATTTTAAAAAAGTGAATGCAATAAATGGTAAAAAAAACTCTTTATGTGCGGAGAGCAATATTTTTCTCCTTAACAGGAAAGGTCTCATAACAACTCTAACAATATAAACAAAATATATAACACATAATCCGTGCGTAGCGCGGGGATTCTCCTAGTAACACTAAAACGAGTTAACAAACGTTAATATAATTAGAGTTGAATTTGCGTTGTATGCGGATATACTTTTGATTATACACTTTTAATATTACTTTGTATATTTTTTACTTATGTTATTATTTTCAAAATTTTTATTTGACATATGTTTATATGTGATAAAATTAGATAATTAATTGAAAATATTATGTGTTTAACAAATATAACTTTGTTTCTTTAATATAATTTTAAGACTATCATAAAATTTATTTGTTTATGTGTATTAATAATATTTTGTGAATAATTTTTTTAGAATTTGATATTTGGAAAATATTTAGATGAATGAGATTAGTTTTTTACATCTTACTAGGTGAGTAACCGTGCGTATGAGCGGATTTTGTTCTAAAAGTATTAGCTACATTTTTTCTGAAAACTTAAGATGATACTAATATGTTTAACTGAATTCTACATCATCAAGATAAAAATAGAAATAAATTTTCCCTAAAATTAAAATACATAATAATTTACCAATAAGGACTTGATAATAGATTATTTACTTTATGGCTCAACTGCTCAAAATATATTTTAATTATTTACTCATTTTCAAGTATCATGAAATATATTTATATTAAATGAATGGTTTTGCTTTTCTTTGAACTCATTTTCCTTCTAAATTTATAACTTATTAAATAAAATAGAAAAGTATATAAATAATGGTGAAAAATACGAAAAACAATAAAAATTTGAAAATAATTTTTTCACATAGAGATTGGATATCTCTTTTAATTGTCTTTCTGTCAACATTGTATTATTATTTTGTTGTTGTTGTTGTTATAAAAGTATTTAACCACTTTATGATCATGTGTAGAACACAAAAGCACTGTGAGGAGCATGGCTATTTAAGTGAACTATATTTTTTTGTGTGTAATCTTCTTTTTTTTAAAAAAACACAGATTCTAAAAATAGATTAACTGTTGTTGAGTTTTTTAATGGAAATTATTTATACATGGTAGAAAAATTTTGAACTTTTTTTGTTTAGATTGTGAGAAAGTTAAGGAGAAAATTTATCTAACCAAGTTGTGTTATCTCTTGTAGTTTTTGTCTATAAACATCTTCACTGTGTTTAGGATAAATATAATCAAGAAAGAGAGATTTTTTACATAAAGATTTCTTCTTTTCCTTCTGTTAATTTTCTGTGAATCAGGTAAATATTGGTCACGATTTTTATATAATCATTTTTTTATCTTCCATAGTTGTAGATTCATGCTCTTTTCTTTGGATTATGATGTCACCTATAACTTGAAGCTTAGTACAAGAAATTACTGTTTTTATCTCTATTTTGTGAGCTTTCTGTTGAATTTGAGGTATATAATGTCCTCCTTTTGATATGATCTAGGTGACTTCGTTCATTACATCATCACATTTCAGGTTAAGGCCAAAGTAAAAGCTGAAAATTTTAGATTTGTAGTGATGGCTGGTTTTGATGCAAACGTTGTTGTAATGGGAGAATGGTTAGACTGTAGTCCTAACCACAAGAAGAGATCTCGAATGGAACTTGATAGAGATGTTTCTTTAGAAGACATCAAGATCAAAGATCTTTTGCAAACCAGCTTTCAAGAGAAACCGAGTTGTTCAGAAGGTGGTCTTAGTGAAAGGATTGCTGCAAGAGCCGGGTTTAAGGTGCCAAAGTTAAAAACTGACAACATTCTTCGGTCTCCATGTTTAACCATCTACTCTCCTGGTGTTAGCCCTACCACTCTGCTTGAGTCTCCGGTTTTCCTTTCAAACCCTTTGGTAACTCTTTTTCTTTTCAAGATTTCGGTTATCGTCCTCTCTTTCATGGATCCATTTCTGAATTCTTATTGCTTGCAAGCTCAGCCATCTCCCACAACCGGAAAGCTCTCATCACTACCTTCTGATAAATCTAAAGATGAGTTCTTTGAAGACAATGTCACGTCCTTAGCCGCCCAATCCATTTCCAGAAGGAGTCTTGATCCAACAAACATCAGTTTTGAACCCGATGATTCCCAAGAATATGAGCAAACAGAGCCGGGCGGTCTAGGAGACTTGATGCCTAGTGGTGCTCCTGCAGATGATGGATACAACTGGAGGAAATACGGACAGAAGCTAGTTAAAGGACGCGAGTATCCACGTAGCTATTACAAGTGCACACACCCAAACTGTGAGGTCAAGAAGAAGGTTGAACGGTCTCGAGAAGGTCATATTACAGAGATCATATACGCAAAAGCTCATAATCACCCTAAACCTCTACCTAACCACCGCTCAAGCATTGGATCATCTGGGACGGGCCTTGACATGCAAATAGATGAAACCGAACACGAAGGTTTTGCTGGAACCAACGGGAACATAGAATGGACATCACCTATATCTCCAGAGCTCGGATACGGAAGCCATTCTGGATCAATGCACGTTCAAAGAGGGGCTCATTTCGGGTATGGTGAAGATGGAGATGAAGAAGATCGCACATTCCACATGAGCGTTTCCTTGGGTTATGACGAAGAACTTGATGAATCCGACTCGAAGAGAAGGTTAGAAAAGTTTCTCTAGTAACCATTAAAACATACCCGAAAAAAATACACAAGACGTCCTCATCTAATGCTATAAACATAACAGGAAACTCGAAGCTTATCCACAAGAAATGAGTGGATCAACCCGAGCCACACGTGAGCCAAAAGTCGTGGTGCAGACCACAAGTGACATTGACATCCTCGAAGATGGTTATCGCTGGCGCAAGTATGGGCAAAAAGTCGTCAAAGGAAACCCAAATCCAAGGTGCTTGTTGCATTCAAGTGCTCTTCTCTCTTCCTCCCATGAATTCCTCACAATTTGTCTTCTATGTAATGTTTCAGGAGTTACTATAAATGCACAGCTAGTGGATGTATCGTAACAAAGCATGTGGAGAGAGCTTCGGATGACCTTACATCCGTACTAACCACTTACATAGGCAAGCACACTCATGAAGTACCGGTGGCACGCAAGAGCAGCCACGTCGGTTCAGGCAGCTTAGTGTCCCTCCAAGGGGGTTTACCAACTCAGTCCCATCACCACCATGTGCACTATCCAGTGCCACACAGTAGATCTGAGGGACTGATCATAGCCAACTCATCTTTGTTTGACTTCCAGCCACACCTGAGGCCTCCTTCCGATTTCTCGGTTTACATTGCCCAAGCTGAGCTTTCTGATCTTTCAATGTCTGGTTTGGCTATCGGACAAGAGAAGCTTCCCGGCCTGTCAGGGTTGTTTGTTTCAAGGTCTTATCGCACGATTTAGGATATGAAGAATCTAAACATAACTAGCAGTAGAATGAACAACTTCCATAGCTGTTTAGTTCCGAAAAGTGAATGCCTTATTTCAAAATTTCTCCTAGGAACCGGAAAAAAAAGAAGAGATGATTTTAATGGTGAAACTAGTCTTTACATGAATGCAGTCCTACCGCCTCTTCGACTGGTTCT